>JAWPHD010000810.1:155000-394301 GCA_037043455.1 Cyrtodaria siliqua | reverse complement strand
ATGAAGGTGCTAGAGTGGTCTCAAGGCAGACAAGACAAAATATGGCAATTTTCTTTAATTCAATGGCAATAACTTGTTTTCGAACTCGTCCGAGCTTTCATTGATATTTAATCTGGTGAAGTTTGGTAAAGATCGGATGAAAAAGTGAAGGTGCTAGAGTGTTCATATCAAAAAGTCACATCCGCATCTACTATGTCACGTACCGTTGTACTACCCAAGATGCAACTATAACCAAAGTTTGAAAGGTCTATCGCATACAGTCCCTGAGAAAGTGACCTAACGCAAAAGTTGAATGTAATATTATGAAGTTATCTGCCCTTTGCTTGGGTCTCATCCGCATCTACTATGTCACGTAGCATTATGTACTACCAAGATGCAACTATATAAACCAAAGTTTGAAAGGTCTATCGCATAAAGTCCATGAGAAAGTGACCTAAACGCGAAGACGGAAATCGCCAAACTACAAGCCGGGATTTGCTATGCAATCCAGCCAAAAAAAAGAAAAAAAACAATCCTGTACATTATGGTGGAGTCTAAACCCAACCAATTGCTATTATTTGGTGAAATAGCAGAAACTGATATACTAGATAAACTGGCCGAAAAATCAAACTGCATATCTCAAATAAATACAGTCAAACATGTAATTCCAAAGGCATGAAAAAAATATTAAAATTGGAGCATTCAAAATGACTCGTGTTAAAACAGAACTTAAACTACAGATTTATTTCGCAAAAGGAAAAGCAGTAGACATGAAAGCACAGATAATAAGAAAATGTATAAATTTAATGCTTAGTAAATAAAAAGTTCTCTAAACCATACGTTCATACTTATTGGAATACATACTTTACTACTACATTCATCTGGGAACATGTGTATAAACATATTCACACGTTAAAAGACAACCGAATTAAGCAGTTTAAGTATAAACTAATACACCGAATTGTTCCTTCTATGGAAATGCAATATATATGGAAGATCAGCGCAAATCCATTTTGTCGAGTATGTGGTGAAACGGAAACATATAAACACCTTTTCATAGACTGTGAAGAAGTGAACCTTTTGGGAAAAGATAACATATTTGTTCAAAAATGTGGCATCTCGGCGACAATGAAAACGCTTAGAAAATATTGTAATCGGATATAAAATAAACTCTAATGAATATTATGACGTAAACGAGATTTTAGCACTTGTTGGCTTCTGTATATTTAAATCATATTTTATAAGAGAGTGTAGAACAAACGTGTGGATATATTTGCCTTGTTTAAATACGAATACTCTATTTTATTCTCGTTATATAAGGAGTGCTGCAAATCATTCAACACATGAATAGTACAATTGTTTTACAAGTTATTGATTGATATCTAATTCGTTTGAACGATACAACTATACCTAATATAAGTGATCAGAAAGTGATATTTAATGAATATATTATCTACAGATGTTTATATTGTGTAATACTGCTATTATTGTTGTAAATATCAATAAAGTTTAAAAAAAAATAAAATATTTGGGACGTTTGTTTAAGCCAAAGTTTTTTCAGCAATACCATGAGTATTTTTAACAAAATGTAAATACATTATATATCATTGGAACTGGCATTTTAGTGGTAAATAAAAAATACCTTAGTTTCTAAATCAGTTAAGAAATAAATATTTTACAGACAACATTTTAGATTGAGGCTTTTCCTATGTAAATTCCTATCTATCTATCTACATCCTGCATTACCCTCTTCGGGTATTATGTACACCTGCCGTGTTGTTGGGACAGCAGAGAAATTAAGAAATCTCAAATATATCTTCAATAGCCTCAATAGTTTGCTGTCAAATTTTCAGGATGTCTTAATTTCGGCCCCACTCATTAAAACCATTTTTGGATAAAAGGTTGAAGCGCCCGATATACAACATAGGGTAAAAATACTATTTTTAACTCGAACCAGATGCATCCCCTACCCCCACAAATGATTGGATCTGGGAAGGAGGATGTTCCTACCCCTGTGAGTAACATCTTGGAGCCTAACCATCATTTAGTCACTCTAGTCCTGGTGTTTGTTCTAAATAGTTATATTTTTTTTCATAATGGACCATAATGTACTGTGGCGGTAAAAAGGTGCCATGACAGAGTGGTTAGCTTACTCGCCTCTGGATTTAGAAGTCTGGGGTTCGACTCCTGGAGGTTCACGTCTCAAGAATTGAAAACGCACTCCCTTAAATCTATAACTTATTCGTGCAAGATAGTTAAAGTTACTGTGAAAGTATATCACTCTTACTATGGATGCAAAGCCATTGGTCTCCTGTGCAGGGGAGAGACATACCCTATTCACGTTTAAATATCTCGCTGCTGCTGAATGTCTGTGTTTATCACAAAAAAGCCTGCAGGTAAACTCATCACAGAAACGAAACTATGATAATCAAAAGTATGTGTACAATAGTACTGGAAGAAAAAAGAAAGATGGATCTGTAATTAGCACCTTTGCTCACTAATTGTTTACTAACAGACCATAAGTCATAATGTGTGATGACATACGATGATGACGTAAGTCAATGACTTCTTGTCATTTTATTATAATTTCCGTAACATTTCCGGAATTGCCAGGTTGTTCGGGTTTGGCACGAATGAAAACCGGAATAACCTCGTCGATTTCCGTCAATGGCTATCAATAGTGGACGATCCGAATACAAAAATTAGCGAAGAATCCGATTGCATTTACGATTTTACGGAAAACAGGATTATTTATAATGATAATCAAATAAAAGATTTTTTAATGGTAGTTATCAAATCATTTGTTTATCATAATTGGTTAGCAAGACAAATAATTATTTTTTTAAGGCTACAGATAATTTTCCTAGACAGTTAATCTCTTTACCAGTGTTTTTGCCATTAAATGCATCCCATTTTAAAGCAAACTTAAAGGGAATCGTAGCGCCACAACCAAACAAGCTTTATATTGAGAGTCAGAAAAAATGGAAAATGGTGAAAGAATTTTCAAATCGGATGATAAACAAAAAAGATATGACCTTTTGAGGTTGTTCTAAAACAAAATGGGGGCCGCCATTTTAGAACTATGACGTCATAGTTCCAAATTACCATATATGGAATAGTAATAAATAGCATTTAAAGCTAAGAAAATCACTGCAAATGAATGCAAAATACATTACTGTCATATAAAGCATGATTGCCATTAAGTATACATATTTTCATACAGTTGCTGTCATTTTTCCCCTATAAATCAATAAATGTTCATATTTATAAATATTCCATATATGGTCATTAAAACTGTGATGTCATAGCTCTAAAAATGGCGGCTTCCATATCCGTTTCAACAGAACCTTCAAATGATCATAATCTTCCTTTGTTTATCATCGATTTTGATAATTCTTTCACCTTTATTTATTGTTTTCAGAACTTTCAATAATAAAGATGGATTGGCTGTGGCGCTACCTTCCCTTTAAATAAAATAAAATATTTTATGATGTAGTTGATGATTTAATCCTTTGCATTTCATTAGATATCAACAAGTTTTAATTACTTGTAAAATGATTGAATTGGGATTTTATAGTCGCACCAACAGCTAAGGTCATATGGCGACTTTCTCTCGAGCGCAGTAGGGTAAGGATACCAGATCAATATAGCTTCTAATTGAAACAAATTTGACGGTTGTAAACAAAATAGAAAATGTAGCTTCCATTGAATTAACTGGTAAGGAAACAATTAGCATTAATTATCTGCGGTGACAACTAAATGATCCGTGGTCTAGTTTCGTACGCAACTGCCGTTAGAGTTGTTGTTTACAGAGGGACTGCGTTTAGCATGGGGTCTTCAGACTAAAAATTTTGACCAGTTTTCACGTTTCGATGACGATTTCTCAGTACTGTATTGAGCGATATTAAAATATATACCAATGTTGGATACCTTGAACATTTGGTATAGAAGGCATGTAGAGGTTAAATGATTTGCTCTGTTAATTAAAACAATATTCAGCATAGACTGAACTCTAGTGAGGAATTGCCTGTATGCCAAGTGATTACCCTTGTATAATGTTCTATTCTATGATATGGCTGCTGGACTCAGATGTCTTTTCCAACTCATGTAGGACACTTTTGTTCGATTTCAACTGGTATTTAGCGACAAAGCAAATGAGCCGGACCCCTGTGAATGTGTGTAGTGTGTATTTGTTTGCTACGGTCACGTAACGAACTTATATTTCTAGACCGTCGATATGATATCATACATTCCCAAATGATATAAGAAAAATGAATCAGTTATGAATACTGTACTAATACATAGCAGTGCAACGTGTTCGTACAATCAACCAAAAGACATAACATCCCAAAACAGATAACAAATTCAGAGTGACCCAGGCGCGTCCCCAGGCGCTTGACAAGCACGGAAGAAAATAGAGCGGAAAGGTTCGGAAATTATGGAAATTACCGGTTGTGTAAACAGCAAAAAGGAATCGGTATGACTAGATACCGAAAAGAATGTTCTTTTCGCGAAAAGAACAGAAAATCGAAAAGACAGTGCAAAATCATTATTATTGATTTAAATAAAGTATTTTTTTATATTCTTTGTATTAGTTAGATTTAATTAAAAGAATAGTAATAAGAATAAAAAACTGGAAAAAATATGTTTAAAACATTTATACTCCATGTTAATATATTTTGGATTCTGCATTAGGGAAAAGAACGTTCAATGTTCGTAAAGAGACATAAAATCATTATTATTGATTTAAACCACTATTTGTTGACATGATTTGTTACATTTCATCAAATTAAAGAGGTTAATGCACAATTTCAAACATGATTTATTTATAAGGGCTCTGAAAAACTTGGAAAAAACTAAAAAGAATTATCAAGATGTCATGAAAAATAAAAGAGATGTGACCTATTGAAAATTTGCAAAGAACAAACATGGAGGCTCCGATCTTTGAACGATGACGTCATCGCGCTTTTTACCATATATGACATATTGACAAAATGTATTTTAAGCAAAGAAAACCACTGCAAATTGATAAAAAATAAATATACAGATGTAAAATGTATACATTTTAGTATTATTTTTCATTTGCAGTGATTTTTTTTTGCTTTAAAAGACGTTTTGTCAAGTATGCCATATATATTGTAGTAAGTGAAACTTTGTAAACACATCAAAAACTAAGGTTACCGTTATGATATTTAAAAAGGGTGGCTTATTGTAGTCACTACAGATCGTATGCCATGCTTGGTACATTTAATAACAAGGTCCGGACTTCGCGTTGTGATTTCCATACTTTATTGGTATATATAAACATAGATCTACATACACGATATCAAACAGTCCGAATAATTACAAATTCAATAATACGCTATGAACGTCCTGTTATATATATATATATGCATATCCGTTTCGTATAGTCCATTTGTTAATTACTTAAATAGTCCCGTTATTAAACTGTCTTAAGTTCACAAAGTATAATAGTATTTAGAACTTTCAAATGTCCAAATCTTCCAATTAGTATGTAACGATGACTGCCCTACTATACTGGCTTACATAGTATAGTTTAACTTATCCCACACCCTGTCTTAGACTGCGGGGATCCATCTTACAAGATAGACTCACTCTTCACTACTCAACCACCGACCCCAGACTCTCCTAGACTTTCCGTGCGCTCAGTATTATATTAGAAGATTCCCCAGAATACCTTTCGGCAGTTAGTCATGCCTCACATATGGACATCGACCTGTGTAGCTACAGGTTAACGCCATGGTGATTGCATTATTGTATGCATACATTACCATAAGACATTTCAGCGAATGGTCTCCCCTAATATGGCAATACCTCTTAACTCCCAGACTTCCAGAGAAACTAAGCTTAGAACAGGTAAACAATAACAGTGTTAAGTTCAGATAATTAGCCAACAACTACCTGAAAGTACTAGGAATCTCCCATTGCATGATTAGTTATAAGAGGATTAACAGGGGTGTACTTGATACAATGGTGTTACATGTGTAACTGTAAGGTTAAGTACAGTGGCAAGGCTGTAGTGTACATTTCCTTCCCTACTAAGGATGAAATATTTACATATTTTGATTAATCAAATTATTTCTAACTGAATCTTTTACTACACTTAAACATAATCTATGCTGATAATGTTCGTCACTGTAATTTCTGCATAGCGTTCATATATATTCACATTACTGCAAAACGTCTTTATAAATCAGTAAATATAACACTAAATGAGTCAATATATATTTTCACATATAAACACAACTAGCTGAGTCTTTTCTCTAGTGTCAATGATAATCCATCGTACATTGCAGCGCCACATCGTTTCCGTCGTTATCGATAATCTGGTTAGGCTCCATCCAACGTACACTGTTCGATCCCGTGATAATCCGAGAATTGTTGAGTCTTACGTCACTCAGAATACCTCGTTTTTTCGAATTGTTCACTGCCTTAATAATTCCAATAAACGCAGTCCCCCTTTAACATTTCGTATGCCGTATCTATATACCATTACAAGGTCAATACACTTCTACTGCCAAAAACAAGATAAGACACTGATGTATATTAGACCCTCCTATCTTGATGTCTTTTGATGTTATGTCCAATTACCGATAGATGAATTATACAGTATTTTCTTCATAAACAAAATACATGAATACATCGGATACCGGTCCACGCACTACATTTTATCTATTGATTATAGTTATAAACTCCAACTATGTACACGTGCACGTTTATTGTTGCACATAAGGCTCTAACGTCACCATATCAACATCAATTGATGATGCCACCAAATCAAATTCATGAACTTCTACGACGCGTCTGTCGCTTCTTCTCTCCTTTCCCGTCGATGCAGGAGAATACTTTCTCTCCTAAGGTCAAATCTGGACATCTCAAACTTAGTTGAACATCGACTGTCTCATATATCGCATGTGCAAATACCGAATTAAGAAAGGTGATACCTCATCAGCAGTCATAAAACATATTCTGCCTTTAATGACATCAACTTACTTTAACGTTATGTACACATAAACAGTATAACATGTATTATACTTCCCATCATTATGAATACAATTCATTAACGCAACCAACTAATACAAATGCATGGTTCCCCTTTAATATCTCACTACTGAAGATATTTTTTTCTATCAGGCGTTAAAACACCTTCAAACAGGTCAGCTATACTTGTATCTATCTTCCTATTATATTCCCCAATTAAAATAATCTGTTCTTATGAAGAAGAAGAAGAAGAAGAAATTTTATTGACTTAAACTATTACATAGTTTTTCATCATATAAACATACATTTTACAAATATAATTTGACCACAATAACAAGATTAGTACAGGTTCATTATTTATGAATTAATATGAAAAAAAGGAGATATATCACGGAGAAAAAAAAAAAATATATATATATATATAGGAATCAAAATCTAATACGGTACAATAGAACAATTGTATTATAGTGAGGATGAACGAGATTATAAGTTATTTATCATGGTACGTCTTAAAGAGAAAGCTTCTGAGATGTATTTGCTAAAATTGATAACATCTTTTTTGTTTGTTGACTGAAGGAGAACAATGAATTTAAACATACTAGGCCTATGGCTATAATATCGTTTATATATTTACTTCTGATTGTATTATAAATAGGAAATATTAACGCAAAATGGAACCTCGTCCTCAATATCATTAGTGTTACCTATTTGACATATCCGTTCATGTCTTTCTAACCTTTCACGAGAATACCTCCCTGTCTCGATCCTTAAACTATGAGAGGGACAAGCGTAATCTGGTTACCACACTGCGATCGCGCCTGGTATGCAATATATCTAGGTAATTATCATATTCAAAATGGTGTTTATCAGATTTGTAAAGAGTTAGCACTCTATTCGTTTCAAGGTCGGTTGACCAGTTTTGGACATAATTATCTATTAGTCGTTGTTTGTATATCGGTACAAAATGTATTGCATTTAGTGAGCTTGGGTCAAGCCATGCATACATGAAACCACTACTATTTAGTAATGACATGACTTTTGACACCCAATTTTTTAATCCCCTTTCACAGTCAGATTTTGCGCTTTCATACACGTGTTTTATAATAACGTTATCAGTATTGACCGCTCTTAGCCAGTATTTAATGATACTAACATGTCTATTTATATATAACGGATAACGGCCCAATTCCCCGTATACCCCTGCATTACTTGTCGATAATTTTACACCAAGAACTTGTTTACAATACTTTAAGTGAATTCTTTCAATTTCCTTGGATTTAGTAAAACCCCACACTTGACTGCCATAATTAAGAATAGAACCTACAAAAGCATCAAACAATTGTAAAGCTGTTTTCGGTTTTAACTCTTATTTCTTTATATTTATTGATAGAAGGTTCATAGCTTTAAGCGCTTTACCACATAATGTTTGTTGGTTAAGCGTAAACGACCCTGTATAGTTGAACACAACTCCTAAATAGTTAAAGTCGTCGACCACTTCGAGAATGGTACCGTTACTTATGCTTATCAATAATCCTGCCAGAATAAAGATATCTAAACCAATTAATTGATCATTTTAGGCTGATGGTGTTTTGTTTTTTCTCAACATAGGTGCTGTCATTTATATTTGATGCATACCATTTGGCTTCATTGAGATTTAGCAGCTAATGGCATAAGAGACAATAACTGAATTGATCGTATCTGCAATGTACTCAACTTTGCATTTATAGCCAGCTATACTCAGCACCATTAATCTTGCACAGCAAAATGTAAACATGATATTTATGTGCAGCCTTACGCAAAAGTATTTGTACTGCTCATGTGTATAATTCCATTTTAGGTAAAAGGAAAACTTATCCATACTTTACCGTAAAACACTATACTCAATGCCTATTTTCTTATCAACTTGACATTACATCTTAACTGATGCCGCATAATTACTATATCATCTAAAAACCAATTTTGTGTTGTTTTGTTTTCCGAAAAATATATTATTCTTTAAAGATTATAATTTTGGCAAACTATTTTTTCGGACTTCTTACTTTAAGTCCTACGTTCATCATTTCCTCATTGTAATATGCTCCTATTTGATACACCCTTCTTCAGTATCTAACTGGCAGTACATTATGTATTGCACCATTTATGTATCGAGTTAAATGGCAGCCATGTATAGCTAATATCTGATTTCCTATTGTTAATAATTTATCATACAAAACTTGTATAATCCCATTGAAACGCTGTTGTTTAAACATTGTTCAACATAATAATTGTGTTTATTTTCATTTCATTTTATATCACAAAAATATGATGTACCCTTTGAGATTAATTTAAGACTGTAGTTCTCCTTTAACTGCAGTTTAAATACTCACTCGTATATTTACTTTTAGAAATGAATTTTAAATACCCAATTTAAATTAAATTTAAGTTTTCTAAACTATTCATCCATATTGAATTGTTTCGGAACCGACCTCAGTTTGAAATAATTATTTTTTTACTTAATTAACATTTTCTCATATTTGATATTAAATTCTCAACAAGGCAGCTTATGCATTTTCTTGCTAATTTGGTACTTACAAAAATAATTCTGGTATTATTCTCACCTTGGATATATAAATCCGAATTTTCCAATTTCACGATTTCTGTTTTCCACAGCCGCCTTAAATATGAATTGTCAATAAATGTCCATGAAGTCGAGCTCCTAACAATGTAAATGGATCCTGGTCACGGCACCAAATCAAGCCATGTAGAACTACGGGCTCGTATGCCATGCTTGGTACATTTAATAACAAGGTCCGGACTTCGCGTTGTGATTTCCATAATTTATTGGTACATATAAAACAGTCCGAATAATTACAAATTCATAATATGCCATGAACGTCCTGTTATATATATATATATATGCATATCCGTTTCGTATAGTGTTTTTTAGTACGTCCATTTGTTGATTACTTAAATAGTCCCTATTATTAAATGTCTTAGGTTCACAAAGTATAATAGTATTTAGAAACTTTCAAATGTCCAAATCTTCCAATTAGTATGTAACGATGACTGCCCTACTATACTGGCTTACATAGTACAGTTTAACTTATCCCACACCCTGTCTTAGACTGTGGGGATCCATCTTACAAGATAGACTGACTCTTTGCTACTCAACCACCGACCCCAGACTCTCCTAGACTTTCCGTGCGCTCAGTATTATATTAGAAGATTCCCCCAGAATATCTTTCGGCAGTTAGTCACGCCTCACATATGGACATCGACCTGTGTAGCTACAGGTTAACGCCATGGTGATTACATCATTGTATGCATACATTACCCATAAGACATTTCAGCGAATGGTCTCCCCTAATATGGCAATACTTCTTAACTCCCAGACTTCCAGAGAAACTAAGCTTAGAACAGGTAAACAATAACAGGTGTTAAGTTCAGATAATTAGCCAACAACTACCTGAAAGTACTAGGAATCTCCCATTGCATGATTAGTTATAAGAGGGATTAACAGGGGTGTACTTGAATACAACTGTGTTAATTTGTAACTGTTAGGTTAAGTACAATGGCAAGGCTGTAGTGTTACATCATTACCAAAAAATTTAACTTTAATTTAAATGATAATGAATTAGATATTATTTCTAGGTTAGGCATACTCTTTACAACGGGTGGATCATTCACCGATGCACAGGCAACACTTGCAGGACAGGCTTTAAAGGCTATATTTAAAATGAACAAATGCCTATATAAATTTATTGAGTTATCTATCGAACACAGATTAGATTTATTTGATAAATTAATCACGACAATTTTGAACTATGCAAAAGCTAATACAATAGAAAGAGTGCATTTTAAATTCTGTATTAAGTGTAAAGAATGAAGAATGAATGGTGTTTTACGGCACGTCGACACATAAATACGTCATATTGTGCGCAAAAACTGACGAAAGATGAAGAAATTAAGCAGTAATAAAAAAAATAATGTAAATACCGGTAGTAGGTAAAGATAGAACTATTAAAAAAAAAAAGGGATGATATGGTAGTAACATAAACTACATATGCAAATCAACAAACGCCCTCCAACGGGTATATAAACAAGTAAATATATATAAGAACACATTATAATCATTTATATAGTCTGATTTCTTTTAGGAAATCTAAAACAAGACTAAAATCTATACTATCAAATAACTCTTTCATAGTATTAACATTGTAGTAATTGCTCAGCTTGTAATACATATAAATGAGTATATGTATGAGTGTATGCCCAATCCTGCACCGGACTAGGACAACAACTTCTCGACGAATGGGTCTACTAATAAGTGTAAAGAAGACAACGCAAAATGATTTTATATATGGAGAGCTGGGTGGAAAATCCGTTTTATGTCAACGGCATTTTATTATAAAGTACTGGCTCAAAATATTACATAGTAGTGAAAATAAGTATGTAAAATAGTTTATGGTATGATGATCAATGACATCACTGATCAACCGAATAAATTAAACTGAGCTTTACTATTACGTGATATTTTGTGTAATATGGGTTTCCGTGATGTATGGTTAGCACAAAGTGTAGGAAACGTTGAAATATATTTGACCGTTGTCAAACAAAGACTTCATGATAATTTTATACAAAACTGGCATAATAGATTGCAAGAATCAAGCAGAGCTTTATTTTATAATTGTGAACAAAATTTTAGATTTCAGCCCTATCTAAATATGTGTAATATATCGAAATGTAGGCAAGCTTTAACTAAACTTCGCGTTTCGTCACACAGATTTGAGATAGAAGCTGGAAGCAAACCAAATAGAATACCGATTAATGATAGAAAATGTAAATGGTGCCAATCTCTAGAAGATGAATTCCATTTTGTTTTAGTATATCCTTTATATACAGACATAAGAATACACTATATTAAAACGTATTATTTCATGCGTCCGAATATGCAAAAGTTCATTTCTCTGATTAATTCTATATATAAAAAGCAAATAAGAAATCTAGCTATTTTTTTTTATAAGGCTTTTAATAAAAGAAATGATTACTTTTTTCCAAATAGGTAATACGAATTAATGATATACATGTACTATTTATTTATGCATTTTGTTGTATAGAAACAGTATTTCACTCAAAATTGTATCACCTTCACTGGATACACATACACTTAACTGTGTAAAATTACTAAGTTGTACTATTTTGTTACATTGTCTGTCATGCTATTTTCATGTATATATTTGTACCAGACGGGCCTTAATGCCTATTGGATTTTGAAATAAACTATCTTTATCTTTATCTTTATATAAAGGTTAAAGTATCTGCTACTCTAAACCAAAGGGAGATAATAGTTTGGCATTTTAATAACTTCCAGCAGTTATTCGCTGCCGTCGCTGCCGGAACGGACGGCAGCGACTCTTATATTGTTTTAGTAATTGCACATGGTAAGGTAGTAATGAATACTAGTAGTTTCTTTGAGTTTTTTCACTTTGATAACGCAATCTTATAATTACACATGGTAGCAATGAACAGTTTATCTGTGTTGTAATGCACGCTAACGCAAACGCATCCCATACATGTGAGTAATTCTATTTCTGTGCTGATGTGTACTTTAGCACGTCGTGCTACAAAGGTGAATATGTAATCAATTTGCAAGGCATGTCAAGGATTCGCGTAGCACAAATTGGGAAGAAAGTGTCTGATAAAAAAACCCGGTCATTACGTGTTTACGTCTCCGTGACAACTCTTTTTTTGAATATTGTTTTAACACTCGTGACTTGGTCTGTTATTATGTTAAACTTTGTTCCCAATTCCTACCCAGAAATAATGCTATTTTTCTCTCGGCAGCTATTTTACGCTTGCGTAAAATCTTGCTTGTAAAACCTGTAACTGTTTAAGGTTAGGGCTCTGACTGATTCACAATTTAATAAAAGTAGATTTCGTGTCGCTGACTTTATATGTCTTTCTAACCGATTATGATAAACAAATGATTTGATAACTACCATTAAAAAAATATTTTATTTCATTATCATTATCCGTTGATCATTATCAGGGAATCCCGTTTTTCCGTAAAATCGTAAATGCAATCGAACTCTTCGCTAATTTCCGTATTCGGATCGTCCACTATTCGATCCAATCGGAACTGCCTCGTCGGATTCCACTATTCCCGAGTACGGAAATTGGCGAAGAGTTCCGATTGTATTCGATCGGAACTCTTCGCCAATTTCCGTACTCGGTAATAGTGACGGAATCCGACGAGGCAGTTCCGATTGTGATTATCGTATGACACGTTGTACATTGACGGAAAAGCAGTTAAAATCGATAAGTAGGGGTGTGCAGAGGATGAAATAGACATTCTATCCTAGAATGTGAATGACCTTACTAGTGTGAAAAAAAACCCTCCTGAATTTGTGGATTTAATTACTGAAAACCATTTTGTTTTTCTGTATGAATCTTGGACGCACAAAAATAGTGATGTGAACATCTGGTTATGTTGCTCATAATTTCTACCGTAAATTTCAAAGTCGTAATGCGAAGAGGTGATTATATTATAAACAAAACTTAAAAGAAGGTGTTGAAATTATTCGTACACATCATGATACGATTATTTGGGTTAAACTTGACCATACTTTTTTAATTTTGATAAAGATGTATATATCTGTGGTGTTTATATATGGGGTGAAGACTCCCCAGCTTATAATATAGCCACGGTTGATTTAATTGATACACTTCAAAGCGATATATATGATTTTGAGAACTTAGTTGCCGTGTATATTGTTGGTGATTGGAACAGTAGGGTCGGCAAAAAACCCCGATTTTATTACATGTGACACGTATAACAGACAAATTGATGACGACGATTACATTCCCGATATACCCATATGTCGGGCCTCACTTGATAATGTTTGTAATAGTTTTGGTGTAAAGTTACTTGACTTATGCAAATCTACATGCTTTCGTATAGTAAATGGTCGTTTTGGGAGTGATTATATATGTGGTATATATACTGATGCAAGCACTCAGGGCGCGTCCGTGATTGACATAATTATTGTTGGTTAGAGAATGTGACTTTTCACGATTATATGAGTTTTGTATTCATCCATTTAATGAATGGAGTGACCATGCACCGATTAAATTCTCACTTAACTGGTCCTGGTTTGATTCAGAATGCCAGCAGGCTGGAAGGTGTTATTAAGAACCATAACGTGTATTTAATCGGCTAAATTCCAGTTATAGTAGGGAACAGTTTTGCAAATTAAAGAAAACATATAAACTTATTTGTCGTAAAAAAAAAGAAATCAGTTTGAATTTGAATTTTTTTTTTGCAATACTCATAACTTTGACGATTTAGATTGTAATTTTGAGGAACTTGACAAGCCCATAACTGTAAAAGAAATATTAGATGCAGTTAAAAACCTGAGAAAAAAAAAAGCTATAGGAAGTGATTATATAATGAATGAATATTTAATTGAAAGCATTGATATTTTATCTTCTCATTTGTGTGACATGTTTAATATTATACTTGATACTGGATATTTTCCAGAAAAGTGGACTGAAGGTATACTTAATCCCATTGCATAAAAAAGGAGATTTTAATAATGTTAATAACTATAGGGGTATCACTTTATTAAGTTGTTTATCTAAACTTTTTACCACAATATTAAATAAAAGAATTGTGACCTTTTGTGATAATAACCGTGTTTTGTCTCAACCACTGATGCATTGTTTGCCTTACTAAATACTGTTCAAAAATATCTGAATGATAAGAAAAGACTATATTGTGTGTTTGTTGATCAGAAAAAGTGTTTTGATGCAATTTATTTTCATTTCTATCCCATGAATATTAACAATTACTAACATTACAGGTTGAAACTTTACAAAATGGGAATACAGGGTAAATTGTTAGGAATAATAAAAGATATGTATGAAAAAGTCAAATCACGTGTAAGACAATGTGAACATTACTCAGATTTTTTCGAATATGCGATTGTGTTAAGGCAAGGTGACATAAACTCGCCGATATTGTTTTCTCTTTTTATTGAGGACCTAGAACTACATTTACAAAATGACATTAATACTGGTTAAGAAACTGATGATATTGTTCTTATATTACTATTATTTGCGGACGATATGGTTATCATGGGGAAATCACCTGAAGAATTACAAACATTTTTTTTTACTTTATGACTATTGTAACACATGGGGGATTAGAGGTGAATACGGTTAAAACAAAGATTATGGTTTTTAGAGAAATAGGTGGTTTATTAAACAATGAATCTTGGCATTATAATGGAGAGCATATAGAAGTAGTAAATGATTTCAACTATTTAGGTACAATTTTTAATTATACTGGAAATTTTGCTCTGAACCAAGAACAACTTATTGGAAAATCTTTGAAAGCATTAAATGTTCTCTTAGTAAACTGTAGAAAAATAAGGTTGAAACCAAAAATATTATGTCAAATATTTGATTCATTTGTGGGGTCAATTTTGAATTATTCTTCGGAAATTTGGGGACATACAAAATCAAAGCAAATCAAAAGAATATATTTACAATTTTGTAAACAATTTCTAAAAGTAAGAAACAGTTCTTGTACATCAGGAGTATATGGTGAATTAGTGTTTTTATACAATTTATAGAAACGCATTACACTTACCTTACTGTCATCCCATTAAAACAGGACAGTGTAAATAAAGAAATCCCCGCCACGATCTAATCTCTAACCAACAAGGCAATATAAGTAAAACACAAATATGCTCGTGTAAATATAATACAAAAAACAATAGCCTAGAAAGCCACAATGAAGGTACTCAATGACTTGGCAGAAGCCAGAGCAACAAGAGAATAAACCATTTAGAAAGATCATAGACAAACATCAAACGCTACCGTCCCAATGGGCTATAGGTAGGCATCCTCATGGAGTCCACAGCCTGTCCGGTCATCGTACAATTAAAGAGGAAAGCATAGTGGCAAACTGTAAAAGGGTCCACCAAGCATGCAGTACGTTGCAAAATGATAGAGTCATAACCTCTTTTGATAAAGCCTGTCCTGCAAGTGTTGCCTGTGCATCGGTGAATGATCCACCCGTTGTAAAGACTTTGCCTAAATAGTTGAACCTATTAACAATATCTAATGCATTATCATTTAAATGAAAAGTTAAATTTCTTGGTAATGGGCCGCCCTTTTTAAATACCATAACCTTAGTTTTTGATGTATTTACAAGAAGTTTCCACTTGATAGCAAATGTAAACTAGTTTGTAATTCTATACTACTGTTTGCAAATAGGACAATATCGTCAGCATACAATATGAGAAATACTTTAAACATATTAAAATTAATTCCTTCAATACCATGTTTAGGCCAGTAATTATAGCCGAAAATAAGAGTCAAGGTCAAACAAATTCCAACAGAAAGTATTTTAGGATTTTTAGAATCACTGACATGCAATGAGTTTCAGAAAAAAACTCCTCAAGACAAAGATGATGGGAAATGCTAAATTTTGGGGTTTGAATACTTTATTTTTGGGCCTAAAATTGTGTTTTTCATAAAAAAAATTGCTGAAAACAGGAATCATTTTATAATAAGATGTTTGAACATAAACTAATCTAATGGAAGTGATAAAATGGTGCACAATTATATATACAAATGTTTCATTGTATCGTAAGTTAATGTGAAAGTTCACATTGTGAGATTTAGGGGCAAAATGTTGAAAAAATTGAAAAAAATCGTTGATTTCTGTAATACATTCGTAGTACAGTGACCCGTTTTATGGAACATCTTACGACGATTTTGCTCTTAAGTCAAATTATTAAATTTATTGCTATAAAAAAGTTCATAAACAAGTTTCGTAACTATCTAATACATATTTTGTTCATTCAATATTTACACCTTTATTTGTCAAATGCTTTTAAGAAAAATGATGAAAGTTATTTTATTTGACTTGAAAATACAGCATATTATATTCATTTTAAAGCGAGGAAATCTTCTTCGAAACCCATCTTCATGTGAAACACGGAATCAGAGATCGATAAGACGCTAACTAAATTAAAACTATTGTCCTTCATCAAAAATCACTGAAAAAGAATAACATTACATATGTTTGATAATATCAGAACTTAGAAGTGAATAAGACGCTCAAATTGCTAGGTCAGAGTCAAAACGTGGAACAGAAATGGAGAAAAAACACCAATGTTTTTGTGATACAATCAAATTACTGGGCTTTAATAATGAAGTATGTATGAACTAAAAGAGACATTTGTAAAAAATACTCGGTCTACATTTGGAATCACACCTATGTGTTTCGATGAAAATCTTAACATTGTGTTATCCGGAAGTCAACGGGACAGAAAATAGTTCACTGTTGCTGTATTCTAAACAGTATGGCCGTTAGCCACACGTGTAAAATGTAAGATCTGCATTGCATGTAGAGATGAAGGTTATATCAGCGATTTCATGTAAATAAAATATATATGGATCTATCGGCCAAATGACATTGTAAAACTGATGACAATTTTGGGTTTGACTTTTAATGGCTTTTGGAGGAAATCTGCTGGGGTCTAGGGCGCCGCCATATTTGCATGACATAGCCAGTGTGGATTCCTTCTACATAAATTCCCTTCTACATAAATTCAAAATATGATTCTATGGAATTTATCGAGCTGTTGCGAATGCTTAAAGATCATTTCTAACGGTTTCCCACAAAGCAATGAGCAACGATGTGTCAGTATCCAAGGGTATGATGAATGGAAATGCCTTTTTTTTGGGAAACAATGCAATTTTCAATAACATTCGCTGAAAACCTGAATCGTTTTTAAAATCGTTTTAGCTTAAACAAAAAATACAATGATGTCACAAAATGTTTCACTATTCAATGTACATAATTATATCAAAGTTTTTCATTGTATTTGAAATTAAGAAGAATGCTCAAACCGTGATTTTTTTGACGGCTTGCTTAACAATTGCATAGAATCAACCTTTTCGTACACAAAATACTTGGTTATAAACTTAAAAAGTGTAGAAAGATCATTTTCTTGTATCAGTTTGGCGCATTATAAGTGTTGCGCATGTGCACTACTGTGTCATAAATAAGTCCACACACATACGAGGCTTTATGATTTGGGTGAAAAAAAATGCAAACATTTGAGCAGTATAAACAATATTTTGGGAGTTATGAAATTCTGCCTTATATATAATGTACTCGCCCAGTTTCATTATTTTCAGATTGAATTAGATACTCACACTGCTGACATGTTGAAAACAAGTATACTCAAACATTGATACTTTTTGTAATTGATAGTGATAGTGGACTAGAAGATTTTTATGTGTCTAGAGTAAAATCTATTTTTACTTTTTTTGTAATGGATAAAAGGATGCATGTTGGAATAATTAAATGTCCTAACCCCTGTGATACTATGAACTGTTTTGTTATGCGTAAAACATAACATTTTCAATTGAGTAGAACAGTAACTGAGTGTATCAATAATTTGCACGTCACAGATGCTATTTGTATTTGTAACCCTGAATGAAATGGGGTTAACATTCATATTAGGTTATATTGGGAATGCAATTTCAGATGGAGATGCCATGCAGGGTGAAGGTTCCCATCAGACATGCCTCCGCAAAGGAGCGAACCCATGCGGAGCAGAGTATTTGAGATGTAGGATGAAGTTTCCCATCATGCATGCCTCGGGAGCGAACCAATTGGGACTGAGGCCTGTGGCTCCAAAGCCATGGCCGTATGTAATGTTTTACCGAGACTGCAATATTTCGTATGTGTCGTTTTGGGCCGTTTCCAAAGGTCCATTATCATACTCTTTTGTATACATATGTAAATACATGTATATAGCTTTTTATAGAGTGCGAGGCGTTTAGTCTAAAACACAAAGTTTATATTAACGTACAAAGTTATTTTGGAAAAATAATAATAGTGATGGATATGCATGTTTTACAAGTGTAGTAATATTAGTGCTACAGCTAAAACACCAGTTGTGCAAAGTTGGTACCAAACATTTTTGTACAAGGGATATCTGATATTTAGCTAAATCTATGGATTATCCCACTAGTAACACACTAGTCTTCCATCACAATCATCATCTTTTAAATAACATATACACCTTGGTGTTTCAACACATAATTGCTTCTCGGAAGTGTGGCCATTGCATGTTAATAAAAGGTTATATACATTATGAACAACCAAAACAATGTAATCAGAGTGTAAATTTATAGCATTGAATGTGTAACAGGTTTTTGTAGAAAGCACGGAATCTCATGTATACAGTGCCAAAATGTAAGCTCTATGAATTCTATAGAAATTGAGATTCATTTAAATTAAATTTCTAGTTATTTGATCACTCTTTTCTTACATAAACAAGCAATAATATTAGGTGATGTGAACAAAAGCTCCTACAACTTCGACATGAGTATTGCGCAAAATTTCTAAATTGAATTTCATACACTCACTTTGAACGTGTTTTTAAAACTTACCATACAGTTACCGGTGATCTTTTTCATTAAAATGTAATTATCACACCTAAAGATAAAACATATTGCACCATTTTAATATAAGTTACCATATATGCTATTTAAATGATTATAAACTCTTTTGAAATGATTGCTTGAACACTATTTCCACCACATATTCAATGAAGTGTATACAATATGTGTATCACAAGGTTGTAAATACATATGTATGTAATTACAGCATGTTTTTCCTTCATTATTTCATATATAAAATTTCCAAATGATGTAAACATAATCCATGGTCGTAACCATTGTAACTAGACATTTATTCATCTTAACAATGATTCCTGTTTACATTTTTTGATGAAAAAAATATTTTGCCACCCAAACATAATGCATTTTTCAACAGTATATGCCTGATGACTTTTTTGGGGCACATCCTTGCATCTTGCTCTATGGAAAACCATAATAGATTATCATTTTATAATTCATTTCCCTACTTCTTTAGCTTACAGAAATCAACGATTTTTTGATTTTTTTCAACATTTTGCCCCAAAAGCTCACAATGTGAACTTTCACATTAACTTACGATACAATGAAACGTTTGTACATATAATTGTGCACCATTGTATCACTTCCATTAGATAAGTTTATGTTCAAACATCTTATTACAAAACGATTCCTTTTTTCAGCGATGTTTTATGAAAAACACATTTTTAGATCCAAAAATAAAGTAATTTATATCGTCGAATGCTAAAGGACTTTTTTATGGCACATCTCTGTACCTTTCACTGTGCAAAACAGTAAGAAATTAAGTTTTTACTACTCATTTAGTATTTTCTTTAATTTATAGCCTAGCAACACTAAATGTATTACAGAAATCAACGATTTTATTCATTTTTTTAAAGTTTTGCCCCATTATTATTAACCCAATATCCATCTATAAACCGTGATTTACATGGAGATGTACTTGGAAGAGCATTTCCGCACTGTTAGAAAATTCTTATTTGCTCAAATGATTTTTTATAAAAGTATTCCAGTTTCCGGAGATTTTCTCTTGAAAAGCAACTTTTACCCCAAAATTTAGCATTTCCCACCATCTTTATCTTGAGGAGTTTTTTTTCTAAAACTCATTACATGCCAGTGATTCTAAAAATCCTAAAATACTTTATGTTGGAATTTGTTTGACCTTAAAACCTATAATTACTAGACTATTTATATAATCCCATATCTTAAGATGGTGCTCGTTTAAAATGAATCGGGCGAAATTTTCTGGTTGAAATAAATGTTTTCTTGTATTATAATTGTATTGTTATGTTCCTCTTGTCGAGTAGGTCACGGAAATATAGATGATGATATATTTATTTCCATATATCAGGAAATGTCAAGTTATACCTTCCAAATATTGAATATACTTCTTATTTTTGGAATGAAGAAACTGTACGCTAAAAATCGTCCACTTCCACTTTTTTACTCCAAAGTTTACATTAGTCGAAAACAGTGATTTTATAAAACTGAATGTTTAAGGATGAGGTGGAATCTGGATTTTCTTTTTTAAATTTCTACGCAAGTTGTAAACGCTAAAGGTAATACTTCAGCTAAAGGTAACAACCGCCGCTAAAGGTAACAATTCCAACGCTAAAGGTGACAACCTCCGCTAAAGTTAACAATCACCTCTTCCGCTAAAGGCAACAACGCTAACGTTAAAATAACTACTTTTCATGTTAACGCTAAAGGTAACAACTATCTAGCTAAAATGGTGAATTGTCAGTAACTCAAAAAGAAGGCATTATTACGCTTATCCCTAAAGATACGAGTAATAAACCTAGAAGATTTCTAAAAAATTACCGTCCAATATCTTTATTACATTGAGTTTATAAGATTGCTTCAGATGCAATAGCAAATAGATCATTCATGAAAGTCAATCAGGGTTCATTGCTGGTAGGTTCATGGGAGTAAACACTCGGATGATATATGATGTAATGCAATTTGCAGAAGAAAATAATTTTCCAGGACTTCTATTACTAGTCGATTTTGAAAAAGCATTTGATTCGCTCTCATGGGTATTTATCTTTAATGTTCTTTAAATTCGGGGCGTCAATTATCTCTTGGGTAAAAGTATTATCTAATAATACCAAACTATCGGTTAACCAGGCTGGTAACTTATCATCCTTTTTTAACATCGGCAGGGGCTGCCGACAAGGCGATCCATTATCACCATATATTTTTATTCTTTGCGCAGAAATTTTGGCAACTAAAATAAGGAACAACAGGAAAGTTAAAGGCATTTTAATTAACAATCATGAGTACAAATTATCTCAGTTTGCGGATGACACTTCAGCTATCCTTGACGGCTCAGATACATCTCTTAATGAAACACTAAATGAATTATCCTTCTATGCAAAAATCTCAGGCCTTAAAGTAAACTTTGATAAAACGCAGGTAGTATGGATTGGAACAAAAAAATATAGTATTGACTCCATCAAGACAAGGTGGAAGCTGTCTTGGGGAAGCAATCAATTTAAATTATTAGGTATTCATTTAATGTTGACCTTGACATGATAATAGATATTAACTATCATGATAGAATATTAAAGAATCAGAATCTTATTAAACTTCGGAAACGTAGATATTTAACTCCATTAGGCAAGATAACAGTGATGAAATCTATATTGATACCAACTCTTAACCATTTATTTATTTCAATTCCAAACCCAGGAGATTATATTATGAAAAAAATCAATGACATGCTTTATGACTTTTTATGGGAAGGACCAGCTAAAATAAAAAGTAGTATAATGAGTAAACAATATAATGAGGGTGGACTAAAAATGATAAACCTTAAGGCATTTATAAATGGATTAAAATCGACATGGATAAGAAGACTCTCTCTTAAAGATGGAGAATGGCAGTATGCAATAAAACATACTATACAATTAAAAGATATTATAAATCTTGAGAGGGGTTCAAATCCTACTGTAAATCTTGGAAAACTATATGCAAAATCAGTGATATAAAAATAACAAACCCTTTTTGGAAAGATGTTCTTTCAGCTTACACAGTGATATTGGACTGTAATAATCCAACAGAAGAAAGCTCATTCTTATCCAGCTCATTGTTTTTAAACCATAATATTCTAATTGGTGGGCATGGTATATTTTATAAGCAATGGTATGACAAAGGAGTTATTTTAATAAATGATCTAATTAAAGAAACAGAAGATTACAATACTTGTGAAGAATTTAATAAACTGTATAATTTGAAAGCTGATTTTATACAGTTTAATGGCATAATTGCTGCTACAAAATCTTTCGCAAATAAATTTAATATTAAAAAAATTACAAAAAAGTTAATATATTCAGTAATATCATTTAACATTTACGTATTTATAAAATAAAAAAGGATCTCAATACCTTATAATATCCTCAACCAAAACCCTAGTAAACCAACTTCAAAGACAAAATGGGAAGAAATGTATACTATAGTTTAAACTTATTTATTTTTACATCGATTGTAACAAAAGCTCTATGAACATATTTAAATCACTATCGATGTCTTCCTGGGTAGAACCAGTACTAAGCAATGCAGATAAAGTGTCTTGCTCAGGGACACAACGCATATGGCAATGACGGGAATCGAACCCACGACTTTTGGATCATGGGTCCAACGCTCTACCACTAGACCACAGCGCTCCTATGCATATAAATGTATACTATAGAGGAGGACACCTGGAAAGAAATATATACAGCACCATTCAAATGCACAAAAATACACTATTACAATGGTTTCAAATACGAATTAACCATATAATTCTCCCAAGAAGAAGATTTTTACATAAGATTAATATCGCAGACAGTCCTACTTGTAAATATTGCGATCATGAAGAAACCTTAACCCTTATGCTACGGTCATGTCCCGAAACACAGTTTCTTCTTAACAAACTTAAAATTTGGCTGTCTTCGAAAAACATTAAAATAACACTTGTAGAGGAACCATTTATATTTAATATAGGAAATAAATTATCTAAAACAGAACTACGAGGGTGCTTCAAAAAGTTCTGTCACTAGGCATATGTCCTTTGAACTGGATATTACACTGAGATAAAGTAGTGTATTTATAGTACTACTGGGTTCGCTCTCTTAAATTCCACAACAAAAATGAAAAATTTCCGGTTATTTATACCCCTGAATTACCTCCCCCTACCACACCTTTTGGATACTGGCATCTCTGAAAATGTCCTTGTTACAAAACGTTGTAAAACTTATTTGAATAATTCTATGCTTTTAAATTTTCTTGTACGCCATCTGTTGTTATTCGCCTATAATCCATGAAAATGATTGTCGAGAATTCGGAAAGGTCTTGCTGTAAACCAGATATGAGTGAATGCATATCCCTTAATTTTAGCGGAAATAACACTGACTTTCTTCATTTTGTTTACGGAAATGTTATAATATCTTTAAATGTCGTAATTATTCTCATAGTATTAATATGTTTTCATATTTTTTACAAATCCTAGTCCTTCAGTGCTTAAATTTCATATTCACCACATTATTGTAGAATTTTGCACAATGTTTAGTGAAAATATTGATCATCCAAAAACGCTATTTTAGAAGACTGCCCTTCCATTTAATGTCCATTCATCATTAAATTAATTTTACATGTTAGCTTAACATGTTAATTTCTAAGACAATGCATTTTCATCTACCATGCTTAAATTCTGAATCTTGTAATGCACAGATATGACTGGTAATGTATGAGAAATTTCAAAGGTCTTCGGCAAGTACTTAAAGAGAAACAGGCATTTAAAAAAGTAACAGTTAACATACCTGAAAAAAACTCAGGACGAAAATGCCTCAGTATGTATAAGTGATGTATATTAAATGTTCCATAACTTTCGTCACACAAAAGATACAGTATTCATTTTACCATCAATGGAATGGTATTGAAACCCTCTTTCATTTGGTACCAAAGATCAACACTCACAATCAGCATATAATTGTTAAAACGCATTAGTGACAGAACTTATTGAATGACCCTCGTACATATAATACTTTGAAACTAAATACTACATATTTTCGGCCAAGCGTTTGGAAAGTCCATTAAGCATAGAAGCCCTCAAGAATGGAATTAAGAAATCTTACGCCTGTCTTGAACGCATTTTTGTAGGTAATAATAAAAAAAATGCATTTGAAAAACATTGGAAGGAATATGCAAATGTTATTAAATATATGTTTAAGGAGATATCTGCATAAGAAAAAATTACAGTTGTCGCTTAAGGCACCTGTTAGCTAAAGTAAAATGTAATGAAGAAAATTACAGGTACCCTCACACAGAGATTAGTGAACATGGTCCTAGGTGGAGAGAATACGTTTTTTTTTCCTGTGTTGTTTTTCGTAGTTTTTTTTTCTTCATTTACTTTAAGGACAACAGTTACAATGACTTGGTATTGATATAAAACATTACTACATGCAGTAGGTTTACATTGATCCATATTGATATACATTATACTCTATCTTATATTACATTGATATATCACATGTTTACTTGTAAGGTGAGGCAAGGGGTGGCCCTCCCCGACCCTTGTCCCACCTAAGACGAGGAGATTAAATGGGTCACCTTAAGGTGGCTGAAAAAAAACACAAAAAAAAACTATCTACGCTAAAGGTAACAACTTTTTTCAAAATGTACAGTTTCAATGAAAATTGAGTAAACCGGTTCTTGATAGTTACTGATTCGACAACTTGAATGGAGCGACGTCAGAAAAGATCGAATATTGATTGTAATTGATTTGTCTTTATTATATAAAACCAAAACAGACAAGTAGTTATCAACGTAACATAAACGAACGAAAAAGTTTCCTAATGTACTCCTAAGCCGTCAGTCACGAGTCTAAACTTGGTGCTGTTGATGAAAGCATAAAAGCCATGGCAGATACAAAAATTGAGTTTATGTATGTGAGTATTTAGTTCTAAGGTTTATATTCCCTCCGCCTTTTTACCAACAGTCCTAAATGTATAGACACAATATAGTCTGAAATGGATTTATGTGTGCATGTGCATGTGGTGTACTTGGGAGGGGTGGGGTGGGGGTCGCAACGCTGAAAAACAAAAGTTGATAAACACATACATATGATTATAAACGTGAGTTCCTCAGATACCATTCCCACTCGTCCACTTCTGAATCCGCAACCACTTATACTTGTACGCTGCGACTCTTATATGGTTTTCATAATTGTACATGATAGGGTAGCAATGAACAGTTTCTTTGAGACTTTCACTTTGATAACGCAATCTTATAATTACACATGGTAGCAGTGAACCTTTTATCTGTGCTGTAATGCAGACGATAACGCACACGCATCCCTTACATGTGAGCACTTGCATTTCTGTGCTGATGTGTACTTCTAGCACGTCGTACTACAAAGGTGAATATGCGATCGATATGTAACGCATGTCAAGGATTTGACCAGAGCGAAGCAAGGTCGCCCACCGTGATTCAAAATGTTTGGTAGGAAGAACTGATGGGAAACATTAGGAAGAAAGAGTCTGGTACGAACAAATGGTAGTGCCAACATTTTTTTTCCAATATTTTTTAAACACCCGTGACTTGATCGATTATTATGTAAAAATTTGTTCCCAGTTCCAACCCAGTTATAATGTTATTTTCTCTCGGCAGCTATTTTACGCTTGCGTAAAACCTTGCTTGTTACTTATTGATGTAAATTGTCTAGACATTGTTTCGATCATACTATGCACATATTAATATATAGCCGCAGGAACGGTTTGCGGTGAGGGAGGGAGGGCACTCACTCCTCAATAATCTGACGGGGGTGGGCTTGGTGTACGTTTTCCCCCCACTTCCCACCACATAATTTACTGTGCCAGTATATGTTTTAACCCAACACAAGTGCTTGTGGCCGGCAGAACATAACACTAACCAACTGACAAACAAAATTAGATATTGTTTGCATTAAAATATGTGACAAGCAAAACGAAGGGGGTTGTGGGGGGTGAGGGTGTGTGTGTTGGGGGGGGGGGGGTGCGGGGGGGGGGAGGTGGAAACCTATCAATTTTTTTTGTGGGGGTGGGGCGCGGAAACTTATCAAAAAATGAAAATTTTCATTTCGGACCCCACCTTCCTCCCGAGTATCTAAAGCCTTCCAACTTCACTGTAATGTGTGATTGTGGACCATATGATGACGTCTACCTGAAACCTTATACGACGGTAGCGTTTGATGTTTGTCTTTAATCTTGACTTGTTGTACACTTAACGGTTTATTCTCTTGTTGCTCTGGCTTCTGCCAAGTCATTGAGTACTTATTTTGTGGCTTTCTCGGCTTTTTTTATATTATATAATACATGATCATTTATGTGTTTTACTTATATTTCTTATTAATGATGCCGTGTGTTAGAGAATATAACCTGTCGGGGATATCTTTATTTATACTGTCTCGTTTATTGGCATTACAATAGGGTAAGAATGAGATTTTGTGCACCCTAGAACCTGGTTTAAACCCTGAGCGGCCCCTTTTTGGTCACTGACCGTTCCAAGGAGGTTGCCCTATTGCCACCCTTTTTGTGTTTGTGCATTTTGCCTTTTATTCATCTTTAAAGTTGTTTTTTGTTTCAGTGTGTGTGTTTGTGGTTGATTGTCGTCCTAGAATGCTGCTTTTCCTGTTCGATTTTTATATCTGCTTTTATTGCTCAAAATTATATAGGCCACCATGTACTCAATGCCAATTAACGGAATAAACAATATGGATATATCTTGATAATTTAATAACTTAAATTAATGTCTATATCTAACAAAATAAAGAATAGAATTTTGTTTTACATGTTGCCTGAATAGTAGGGTGACCATGGACAAAATCATTGATTATTTTAAGGGGTAGGTGGTAAAAAAAATAGAACAAAACATGTTATATATCAAAATGTTCGTCTTGGACTGAAGTTTATCAGACAATCAGCATAAATTGGCAAAAATGAGGGCGAACCGAGTAAAACCATATGGCATCCAAGATGGTCGCCATTTTTGTCAAGATTGGTATGGAGCTTATAGGAAGATAAAATACCATAGGTCAATACTTGTGAGTATATTCTTACATAGTTTTAGCAATTTAATACTTATTTTAACCTTTTTAGAGAAAAATAATTGTCACTAATTTAAAAAAAAGAGGCCAAAAACTAGGTCAATACTGCAAATTATATTTAAAAAACGTGTTACAGCCCTATACTATTCAAAATATATTATACAATTGTTTTTGTTTTAAAATCAAAACTTTTCTAACTTTAAATTTTAATTAACTAATTAAATAAAAAGAGAGGATAAAATTGAACAAAATGTTTGCTGTATAATATATCTTGCTACTGCAATGTAATATTTTAGTAAACGTTTAGTTTTATGTAATCTTGTAAAGTTGTTTATTTTAATTACAGTGTTTTCTAAATTATTAAGAAGTGGTCATAACAAACTACTCTAAAGTATTTTCCTCATATGGCTATTTAAACTGGGAGTATTTTACCAGAGCCCCTGTAAAGCTTATGCAGAGGGAATTGAATTGAATGAATTGAATGCTGTTTAACGGCTCATCAACACAGTATAGGTTATTTAGAGCCGCCCCAGAGAGAGGGGAAGGATACATAGGAATCCAGGAACCTGCCCTACTCTTATTATCGAATAGATTCTTATGCAGAGGGAACATTCAAATGAAACAGTAGACATTAGAATAAAGTTGCTGTTTGAACAATTTACTTAAAATCAGAAACGTAACAGCATATTACTAAGATGTTTGAGATTAAAGAAATTAATGTATAACATTTGTAGATGTGACATGTTTTTTGATGACAGTGCAGAGCTCCTTCCACTCTGGGCGGAATTTTAGTCCAATATTGCATCTGACTGCTTACATGACACAGAAAATGTAATATATACTCAATTATAATCACCCCTCCTAATGAATACAATTCAGTGTACACAGCAATCAAACGAACACACGGACATTGAATGTCCTAGAAAAGACAATGACAAATAGTAAGATTCTGTGAAATTTAAATCAAAAGATATCAAAAGTAATGAGGAAGAGATGTATTTAGGGCTAACGACCATACAATAATTAAACAATACGCCTCTGGAAAGAGTTCAGACTTTTGAGAATGCACCTGTACCATTGAGTTAGTTTTGTGATAATGGGAAAATGGTTGCAAACAAAAAGGCCGATATCATGGAAAACATGAAAAAATAAATTCCACCAGTATCGGTGTTAAGGAGTATCGATGTGGATAGCATAATTTTCGACGGAATGGCAATTATTCAAATTGTACAGTGTGTGTTTGGGTGTTGAAAATCTATTCTTTGAGCCTGTCAAGCATTTAGACTTGACCAGATTAATTCATATACATGATAGTGTTGATAAACGTTAATGTGAGCGGATCTTGCTGATGGTTTACACACTCACAGAGTGCGACACATGAGGCTTAAGAATTATCTGTCCAATAAATGTATGTCTTTGAATACGTTGAGAATGAAAAAGAGTACTTGAAAACAAGAGTTTAAAATCAAGGAAGTTAGTTACCCCCACCCACCTCCCCCAAACAGATGATAGGTTTTTACTTCATCTATATCAAATGTGCGTATCTGTTACTGATTTGGAGTGGAAATGCTAAATATGCCTGACACAACAGAGTGTGGCTATGGAATTGATAAATGTAGATATAAAAATCGAACAGGTAAAACAGCATACAAGGACGGCGACCTCATATTAAGAAGCAGCTGTTAACGACCAGAATTACTGAGTGGGTTGATCAGCTTCTGTGATCAGGTGCGTAGCGTTCCATACTCATTTACTCACGTGAGTAAACTTTTCAAACGAAGGCTCAAAAATAAAAACTCGAAAAACTCGAAAAACGCAATAAAAAGGTGAGCCTAAGTGTGTGGGGAGGGGGAGGGGGTGGGTATGCTGACCCTAAAATGCACCAGAAGTCACGTACGAGCGTTTATTTTTTGGGAGTGGGGTACATGCTGACCCTAAAATACACCAGAAGTCACGTAAGTGTGTGTGTGTGTGCGTGTGTGTGTGTGGGGGGGGGGGGGGGGGGGGGGGTATGACCGTAAAATGCACCAGAAGTCACGTACGAGCGTTTATTTTTTGGGAGTGGGGTACATGCTGACCCTAAAATGCACCAGAAGTCACGTACGAGCGTTTATTTTTTGGGAGGGGGTACATGCTGACCCTAAAATGCACCAGAAGTCACGTACGAGCGTTTATTTTTTAAAAATGTCGGACCCTCCCGCACCTACCCCCGTGAGTAATTGCAATTTTGGTCACGCTACGCCCCTGGTGATGGTCCATGCAATGATGTTAGTTCGTCACATGAACAGCCGTGTATATAATTAGGCATGATATTATGCAAGTATTTGCATAATTAAGATGTATGATAAAGATAAGCTCCGAGATTATCGATTTAATGATGATAGTTCGTCACATGAACAGCCGTGTACATAATGCTGCATGTATTTGCATGATGACGATTTCTGATTAATATTACCTCTTGGAGTTGGGATTTGTTTATAATATATTGTGATGATATCACAACGAGATGTTACACATACCGATGTAAAATCTTTAAAACATAAATATTTTCTTAATCAGAATATTATTTTCAATATGCAAGAATGCATAAATGGACCCAATATGCTCAAATACGCTAAGTACAAGCAGTGTGTATACATAATACATATATACTCTGTAAAAGAAGTTTTGGACCATGGCAGTGGTCGAACCCGTACAATGATCGCTGAACCATGACATTCGACCATAACCCTTGATAGCTCAGTTGATAATTCACAAAAGATCAACAATCAACAAAAATTATCGTTTACAATGATAGTTTGCGAAACAATAATAATCTTTTTATTGGTTACTCGAATGTGTCCGTAACTGTTACTTTGTATGGCCTTCGCACATTTTTTTACAGACCCTTTGTGTGTTCGCGATATTTTTTTAAAATCAAATCTTGTTTGGAATTTAATGTTTCTGGTACTAAATTAACCGGGTAGGGTAGACCTTGGTTACTAAAAAGAGATACTTAAATTGTGTCCACTAGTTTTATTTTTATATGACTTTATATACCCTGGTCCAAAACATTTTTTACCGAGTATATATGGAAGTGGATCACGCCGTAGACACATGCCATGACTAATCCAGTCACATTAAACTGACATCGGATCGACCAGTCATAGCATAACACTTATATCATCAGCGTCAAGTAATGGAGCTACTAGTTAAGTATTTGGTGTGACCCGGTCGGGGATCGAGCCCACGACCTCCAGCATTTGAGCCAAAGCCACCCGTTGACAGGAATTTCAGACGTGTAAGCCTGCACTAATGGTTAATTGATGAACTAGATACCATAAACTAATAAATGACAAATTCAGTCGTTGAACGAAGCGCGGGTCGCGGTTTAAATCAAGCCAGATCGAGCCCTAATTCCTAAGGAGAATGGGCTCATCGACTCCGTTGCATTTATATTGGACCAATGTATGAAACAACATATATTCCGCCATGTTGTCTCTTTAAGAAATTGGGGTCTATTTGATCAATGCCAGGTTTAAAAGTTTTGGGCGTAAGTTCATCCCTTTAGCATGGATTAATACAGTTCTAGGTATTCCATGTAAAAATAATTAGTGGCCGTTCAAATAATGTAGAATAAATGTGACAGAGCTTCATTTCAATTCAATTTACTGATTTTATCATACGGTGGAATAAACTCTATTTATGTTTCGTACATCATTGAAAGACATAGTTATATAGGTCACCTATATAATTTTTTTTGAAACCCAATAAGGAGATATAATATACCTTACATATAGAAACCAATGAACTTGATGATTGATGATTGTAAAATAAACCCGATCAGTTTATATATCCCAAACGTGTTTTTCTCACAGAGTTCAAAATAAATTGTTTGACAGTATATTGTTGAGAACAATGTAGTTAAAGTCAGCTTCAAAATTAACACTTGCGGACTAAATACAAAAGTGGAGGTAAATTGTAGTTTTATCATCAATGCCATTCGTATGTTCTTTAGAACATCGATATGGTTTGTTTAAATTTCGTGTTTGGCATGCATGTAAAAGTGACATGTTTCCTTTTCATATTTGTGTAATCATTCGATTAACATTTCAGTAAAGTGTTTCTGAGATGAGAGTACGGTTCAAGTCTGCATTATATTTTTTTTCTCCTCACCCGTGATCTTTTTTTTAAACTGTGTTTGCTATATTATACCGTACCCATTATAGCAATTTCCAAGCAGTTGGGAACGTTATTAATAAAGCCGATGTTTTGTTAAAATCGAACTAAATGTGTATATTACCTCCAAACGAAACAATAAGGTTAATATTACTCTCCATTGCATCGGTTATAAATTACTATGTAAACGAAGTGGTAAATACGTCCGTTGTCTACTGAGCGTAGCTTAATATCAGAAACCACAGTTAAACAGTCACAATCTGCATATACGTGTTTTATTTACATCATTAAGCAAGTCAAACAGCTTATACATGTATCACTCTTGTGAGTCTTATGACACGGCTGTAGCAGTCGGTTCAGATGCTCAATATTTTAACATTGTGAACAGTCATATGTATATTGATATTGTATAGTCTCTTGTAATTCTAAAAAGGATGGCACAGTTGTATTTTATGAATTGTTGTATTGTAGATAATAGTGTACTGTGATGAGACTTAAATAAACTATTAAACTCTTAATGGCGCAGATGGCAACCTTAATTTGGCATGGTCTTTTGGGAAGAGGAGTTTTTGTTTTGTTTGAATGGTATTTTACGTCATTTTAGCACATATTAGGCCATACATGACGGTTGGTTGAGGCAGATAACTACATTTTTCAAAGGTAGAACCAGTACTGTATATCTCCCTCCATCCATAAGAATCGACACTATTTCACTTGACAAGTCGGGCTTCCAACGGGATTCGAACCTGCAGAAAATCCACGTGTCGGCGTAGGAGACCAGCACACCCTAACAACGCCGATACGGGTCGCATGGGTTGGAAGTGAATCAAGTACATCAGTAACTAACAAGAACATGCTAACTAAATTTTCACTAAAACAGTAGATTTCGAAAAACTTTGTTACCTTTAACGTAGACATTTGTTGTCTTTTGCGTTAACATGAAAAGTTGTTACCTTTAGCGGAAGAGGTGATTGTTATCTTGAGCCGGGAGTTGTTACCTTTAACGTTGGAATTGTTACCTTTTGCGGCGGTTGCTACATTTAGCGGAATTGTTAACTTGAGCGTTGTTACACAAGTGTTTGAAAGTATAACTCAGCTTATTCACTACATTCAAACTGAAAATAAATGAGGTTTAGTTTTAAATAAAAAAAAATAAAAAAAAGTATATTTTATTTCTTTTATGGATTAATACATTAGTTTGAACATAATTATAATACTAAAAAAACATAATGATTAATATCTATAAACATGTAGACATTTCCTAAAATAAGGTTCAATAATTGAATTTATATATACCTAAACATTCAGGAGGGGTTAAACGACGCTGCCATGGAAACCTTCTCGCCTTTCACAGCTCAGGTTCGAATTCCACTAGGAGCTCGACTTGCACGTGAGAAAGTGTCGATTCTTACGTATGGCGGGTGGTGCTCAGTACTGGTTCTACCTAGGAAAAATGGTTAGTCTGCCTCCACCACAAAAAAATCAACTGTCATATATAACCTTATACGTGTTGAAAATGACATAAAACACCAGTCCAACAAACAAACAAACATTCAGGATAATCTACGTATTTAACCCAAATACAACAATACTATGACCCAGAAAAGGTCTACTTTTAGCCAATTATCAATTACTAATTCAAAACTGTTTATTCCAAGATTTACATATGTAAACAGCAATGGATATATAGAAATACATCATATTTAACAATCATTATGGCGAGTAAATGACAGAAAAGATAAAGAGATAATTCATGATAGTGTGTGATAATATATGGTTATACAAGTACTTTCATATTTATGACAAAAGAGGGTAAATATGTAAATAATATTACTACCAACTAAGTTAACACTCAGTTGTATATTATCTAAATTTGAGCACCGTTATATAGTACCTATAAAGTGGGAGACAACTTTCAGATTAAGTTTAGCCCTTGAAATAGGTACATTTATCGTGCGTTACTTTGACATTTTTGTTAGACGTCGAACAACAGGGATATGACATCGTTAACAATATATGTACTGACCATGCGAACACATACATATAACTCTAACATATTTACAATATTCATTTGAATTACATCAAATCGTAAACTATAAATAAATCATACATCTTTACAATATTCATTTGGAGTAATCCGTTTTGCCTCGTGTGTGCCAATAGTCATGTGTCGAGTAAACACAAATAACATTAAGAAAGCATGCAGCATGGAGTGACCTTTTCAATTACTTGCACACGCTGACAGTGTCTATTCACAGGAACTTGAGATTTTATCAATAGAGCAAAGAAAACGAGTAAACAATGAAAAATACCCCCCCTGTATATAAAAAAACACCAGGAATGAAACGCGTCGAATGTCAAAAATGACGACCCCACCTGAATACACTAACGAAACAAAGACTGACCACTATCGCATTTAGCTATTCAATAACTAACACATTTATGTACCTGGAACAACCGACGATTTTTAAATCGCGTCCAATTTGATGAAGTTATTCGTTATTTTATAAGGATTTTCGCCCTTTCAATTTCCATCGAGTAAGCCATTGTGTGACGTCACAATATTGCAGCGACGAGGTGAATATTAAAATACGTTAAAATAATTATTATATGTTTTAAAATTTGTTTATGTTCATCATTTGATATGAAATATTTTTCTTAAGATAATTAGGAAAAATAGTTGTCAATGATATTTTTTAGGAAAAAGATATTTGACGAAACCCAAGTAAGTAGGGGAAGTTACTCTCATAACTCTGCACGTTTGGAAATTTGACAGTCCGCAGGAAAAATAATAAACACCAAACAAGAAATATGAATTATATATTATTATCATTACAAATGGCATTTCAATTGAATATAGCAATAAGGTATGGTTATGTTTGAATTGTTTTTTTGTTGAGAGCATGGAATGGGATTTAAATGGCCTGGGAATGTTAGTTTTTTCAATGGAATGCGAACTGTTTTCAGGTTTTTAGGTTCAAGTCCACTTAATAGTTTACCTATAAAATGCAGTGGTTATTTAGTTTGTACTTTAAATATGCACTCATTCATTCGCGGAATCCTATTGCGCTCCTAAAGTCGCGCAATATGACTGCTCAGAATTTTACTGTTCTCCAACCTGAGTATTCACCTCGTCGCTGCAATATTGTGACGTCACACAATGGCTTACTCGATGGAAATTGAAAGGGCGAAAATCCTTATAAAATAACGAATAACTTCATCAAATTGGACGCGATTTAAAAATCGTCGGTTGTTCCAGGTACATAAATGTGTTAGTTATTGAATAGCTAAATGCGATAGTGGTCAGTCTTTGTTTCGTTAGTGTATTCAGGTGGGGTCGTCATTTTTGACATTCGACGCGTTTCATTCCTGGTGTTTTTTTATATACAGGGGGGGTATTTTTCATTGTTTACTCGTTTTCTTTGCTCTATTGATAAAATCTCAAGTTCCTGTGGTCTATTTGATAGGTCATCACAAAGTTGAATTATTCATAACCGGATTAAGTGTGTAATTCAGAACATCTTTGAATAAATGAAACTGGAATTGGCAATTTAACATATTTCATTTAAATTGAAATAACGATCATTGACACATATGGATACCTAGATACTTATTAGTTCGATTGCTTTGTTGGTAAGTATATCTTCTACATTGTTGTTATTGTTAAAATAATATGTTAATTTACATATCAGACAACGAGAGAAGAGCTAGTGTAACATAATAATTCAATCATTCAGCATATACATAATTATAAACGTGTACATCAATAGTTACCGATTACCAAGTATTTGTACTTCAGCGACAAACGTATAATATTATGATTACTCTTGGTATGACATCATTTGTAATTTCAACACAATCGTATTACATCTAGGTTTTTACACTTTTCTAGACAATATCAATAAACACACTTAACTTCTTAAGATTTGTTAATTATTTGTATTCATCACTTCCTCGAATTTAATTATATTTGGCCGTTTAAAATAGTATGAATATATACGTGTTTTTCTTTCTTCTTTAAAGTGTTTACAAACAAGCAGATAATGGTATTCATCTTCTACTTCTTGAGAATCACATAGCATACATAGACTTTCGTTGAGGGTTTACTATACCATCTACCTGTTTCGATAGGTAGTCTATGATTTCTTGTGCAAAATTTCAAAATTGCAAAGTGTTCCCTATCATATTATCAAAATGGAAAAGATTAGCTACGTCGTACCCACACTGGTAAACCGGCGACCGAAAGATCAGCTGGCTACCGAAAGATCAGCTCAAAGCAAAAATTTACCCATCAACACTGGGGTAAGTATTTCTGCTCGTTGGATACGTTATTCACAACATATTTACAAAAGAAATGTTTCTCCGTGTTGCTGAATGAACGATACACGAATGTATGTAAATTTCTTTGCATTATGTCAAATATTTTGTGAGATATGGCGAGTTAAACGTGAATGTTTCCCAAAAAGATGTCAATTCTGAAGTTTATACCCTAAATACTCATAAAATATTCAATACTGAGGTTAAACAGGTATACGATTAAAACAATTTATATTTAATGTAAAACGTATATAATCATTACTGCAAGAATCCACGTATTAAAAAAGTTATGACTATTTAAACTACACCGGTCGGTAAGAAAATGCGCCTGAATGGCACAGCTCCGAAAATTATTGGCGCCCCGAAAGGTCAGCCCTGAAATCAACTTGAGAAAATCACATTTTTGTGACCAGACGGGTGTTTTATTAGTATTTCATGAAATCACAAGAAATACTGGTTGCATTTAAATACATTGCATCAGACAATTTACTGAAATTGATAAAACCTATTTCTTTAATCAAATAGTATTTATGCTAAAAACGACGCGAATAAAAAAAGTTAACGGTTATCGTCTCATGCGTTTGGGCAATGAGCAGTTTTATAAGGAATCTTGTGACCAGTCGTAAACCAGTGAAATTACTTAACAAATATTATTAAATTATCGCCTGCTAATTAGGTCAGTACGTAGAGTTATCGACCAGAACAATTCATTTGACCAAGAACGAAGTTCGAGGTCGATATGATTTTTTTCTGTTTGATAAATCTGCGTATTGACCGATATATCAAATAGGCAATAATTCTTTTATTATTAAAATTATATTATTTCGTACTATACAGTAATATCCAACATACTTTATAGTTCATAAGCGCGGGAAACGTCTTAATTATAGATTATTCAGAATGTATTGATGTGCGTTGTGAAATGTTATTAAAGGTGCCGTTTTTCTACTTCTGAAGATGCTCTTGTCTGAGGTAACAATTATTTTGTGAGAAACAGGTATAATGTTATTTAAAGTTTTTGTTCTATATCCTGTTTTGCCTGTTACATAGTTCAGCTCTAACTCTTTATATTTTATTGTTTCACTTGAATGATTATCACATAAATGTGCTATTATTTGTTTAGTTGTACCAGTTTCTTCGTGGCAATAGTAGCATTTGAATAATTTCATTATGAACCTGAAAGAAAAATCAAAACTACGGATTTGTGACCTTTTTTCCAATAGTTGTTACGGGTTCTCCAATAATGTACGGTATTGAATATTATTAAAGGTGCCCTTTTCCTACTTCAGAAGTAGAAAAACGGCACCTTTAATAACATTTCACAACGCACATCAATACATTCTGAATAATCTATAATTAAGACGTTTCCCGCGCTTATGAACTATAAAGTATGTTGGATATTATAAAAGAATTATTGCCTATTTGATATATCGGTCAATATGCAGATTTATCAAACAGAAAAAAAATCATATCGGCCTCGAACTTCGTTCTTGGTCAAATGAATTGTTCTGGTCGATAACTCTACGTACTGACCTAATTAGCAGGCGATAATTGAATAATATTTGTTAAGTAATTTCACTGGTTTACGACTGGTCACAAGATTCCTTATAAAACTGCTCATTGCCCAAACGCATGAGACGATAACCGTTAACTTTTTTTATTCGCGTCGTTTTTAGCATAAATACTATTTGATTAAAGAAATAGGTTTAATCAATTTCAGTAAATTGTCTGATGCAATGTATTTAAATGCAACCAGTATTTCTTGTGATTTCATGAAATACAAATAAAACACCCGTCTGGTCACAAAAATGCGATTTTCTCAAGTTGATTTAAGGGCTGATCTTTCGGGGCGCCAATAATTTTCGGAGCTGTGCCATTCAGGCGCATTTTCTTACCGACCGGTGTAGTTTAAATAGTCATAACTTTTTTAATACGTGGATTCTTGCAGTAATAATTACATACGTTTTACATTAAATATAAATTGTTTTAATCGTATACCTGTTTAACCTCAGTATTGAATATTTTATGAGTATTTAGGGTATAAACTTCAGAATTGACATCTTTTTGGGAAACATTCACGTTTAACTCGCCATATCTCACAAAATATTTGACATAATGCAAATAAATTTACACACATTCGTGTATCGCTCATTCAGCAACACGGAGAACCATTTCTTTTGTAAATATGTTGAGAATAACGTATCCAACGAGCAGAAATACTTACCCCAGTGTTGATGGGTAAATTTTTGCTTTGAGCTGATCTTTCGGTAGCCAGCTGATCTTTCGGTCGCCGGTTTACCAGTGTGGTACCTGTTTTTTTAAAATATTAAAACGAGACATGCGATATTTTGGCGTCGAAGATCCTCGTAGAAAAACATGTGTTTGACTCGGTAGATACTTACCTGTATATCTTACCTCTAAGACTGCTACCATGTTATGTAGACGTCAATATGTCATCAAAATCTTTAAAAGCTACATGTATCTGAGAGATACCAAAGCAAAATAATTTAAACTGATCATATAAATGACCGTTTTTGTTTACACTCGATTTGCGGATAAGAGGCGTTATATTTGGGTGACGGAGATATGTTGTTATATATATTATATAGTATATATGTCACATAACTACGTTTAAATTTTGCACCACATAACAAGGTGTTGTAATAACACCCTGTTTCCTCGCCAATTTATATATATATAAAGTACAAGAACCGTTATTATCTCAGTTGATAATTGACAATCAACAATCAACAAAAATTATCGTTTACAATGAAAGTTTGCAAAAAAAGTAATAATCTTTTTATTGGTTACTCGAATGTCTGTAACTGTTACTTTTTATGGACTTTGCAACATTTTTTACAGACACTGTGTGTTCGCGATATTTTTTAAAATCAAATCTTGTTTGGAATTTAATGTTTCTAGTACCAAATTAACCGAGTAGGGTAGACATTGGTTACTAAAAAAAGATACATTTCCACTAGTTTTATTTTTATATGACTTTATATACCCAGGTCCAAAACTTTTTTACCGAGTATATATTATTGGTGCAGTATTATCAAAAGTCAGTAATATACAAAAAACAATTTGGTTTGTACTATTCTTATAATTATTATTAATGATTGAAAGAAATAATGCATGTTATTTAGAATCAAAGTACTGAAAGCACTGATGCACTGATGGACTAGGGGCTTTGGACATTGAACAGTTCTGTTGAGTGTACATGGTGTAAGTGCATTTATGAACATAAGTTTTGTGTTCTGTGTCGAATTTGGTGTAAGTGCATTTATGAACATAAAGAAAGATAAAAATATCGGACAGGGAAAGCAGCATTCAAGGACGACAATCAACCACAAAACACAAAAACAAACAAGCAAACAGACAAACGAGAAGGCAAAAGTAATAAAAAATGCAAACGACATCACAAATAAGTTTTGTGTTCCGTGTCGAATTTGGTTCTGTGTTGACAAAACTGGCGGAAAGCGTCTTCTTGAGTTGGAAGGGATCAGATTGTAATTATTAAATTCCGACGCTTGCAAGGATAGAAATATGGGCCGTATGAGTTATCCTTTTAGGAAAAAATAATCTAATTTTATTATTTCGTTTACATATTTCTTTTATTGTGGTATGTATTCCATAATTTATTATTTCGGAGCAACATTATTCATATATGTACAAAGTCTGATTCGAAAAAAATCTTCCCCACTCCATTAATAGTGATCGCGGGTCATGAAATCAACGCGTGATCAGTTCAATCTATTGCGTCTGAAATGCTGCTTCTACGGCGTAGTAATACAGTTTGTAATTTCTGCAATTATAACATTTTGACGAAGACTTTCTTTAAGATTGTCTCCATTAGGTGACGGATGTTCCAGTTTCCCGTTGATATCGCAAATGTTACCTCTTCATTTTTGCTGGAAAATAACTACTTTTGCTCGGAAGCATTGGTCCTTTCGACATTAATGTGCAAATGAGCTACTTTATCCCAGGTTTGCAGAATTGGATGTACGAGGTCCAAACGGGGTTTATAATATTTCGGGATAAAATATATCATCTTGTTTCTTGTCTTAGTAGAAAAAAAGTATAGGCCCAAACATCACATTCTTCAAATTTCTTTCCATTTCCCACAGCTTATTTACGATTTAGATGGTATTTGTCTGATCCGGAGAACTATTTCTTCTTTACAAAAGGCCAGGGACCCTATGAATATGCATACAGTGAGTGGGATGTGTTTACCTCTTTGATGCGAATGAACACCCAATCAAAACGACAGCTGATGCTCCATCTGTTAGCGTAGTGATACATTTCGTCAGTGACGATCTGTTGCGGCTTCTGGCTTGCTCAAATTTTGTCGCCTGCTACGGACTTGAAAAAACCCTAGTCCAAAAACTAACGGGTTTTCACTCTATCAAGATTGCCATGTGCCCCTTTAAACCCCCAGCGCCTTGTTTGCCACTGACCGTTCCAGGGCGGTAGCCCTATTGTCAACCCTTTTGTGTTTGTGATGTCTTTTTGGTCTTTTATTCATCTTTAAATATGTTCTTTTTTTCTGTGTGTGTTTGTGGTTGACTGTCGTCCTTGAATGCTACTTTTCCTGTTCGATTTTTATATCTATATTTAGGCATCCGAGTAATGTCAACCATAAAGTACATGACAGTAATTCAACACTATTGATGTAAACATAATATCAGAAAGAATACTTATATGGCTGAAATTGTGCCCTTTATATCCGAAAAGTTTGATGCAGTTTTGCTCAAAGTTGTTTTGTTTTTTATGTGAAATAAATTGTTCCATAGAATAGTCCATATATCCAGCGACTGCAGACGAGACATCGTGTCTAAAACCATATGGTGGCTGATTTCTGCCAATTGTCGTCTTTTCGTCTTTTCGTTATTTCGCCCCCAAATTCTCATTGTCTTCGAAGAAGCCAGAAAAACACGAAACCGGTAAGGACTCGACAAGTCAAGACTGAAGACAAGCATTACACTTTACTATCCCTTTCAGGATTTAGGTAGACGTTATCTTACTTTACTATCCCTTTCAGGATTTAGGTAGACGTTATCTTACTTTACTATCCCTTTCCGGATTTTGGTAGACGTTATCTTACTTTACTATCCCTTTCAGAATTTAGGTAGACGTTATCTTACTTTACTATCCCTTTCAGGATTTTGGTACACGTTATCTTACTTTACTATCCCTTTCAGGATTTACGTAGACGTTATCTTACTTTACTATCCCTTTCAGGATTTAGGTAGACGTTATCTTACTTTACTATCCCTTTCAGGATTTACTATCCCTTTCAGGATTTAGGTAGACGTTATCTTACTTTACTACGTTATCTTACTTTACTATCCCTTTCAGGATTTACGTAGACGTTATCTTACTTTACTATCCCTTTCAGGATTTAGGTAGACGTTATCTTACTTTACTATCCCTTTCAGGATTTTGGTAGACGTTATCTTACTTTACTATCCCTTTCAGGATTTTGGTAGACGCTATCTTACTGTTCACAATCTATCGGATCATCGCAAAATCAAGGAGGAAAGCAACTGTAAATGAGTCAACCAAATAATACACATGATTTGTTTGTTTGTATGGTGTTTAACGTGATTTTCAAGACATGTAAGGTTATATATGACGGTCGATCAAGTGCGTTGTAAAATGATAGTCTCTTGATAAATATTTAAACACTTTTAATAAAGATTGTATAAAAGTTATTACGTCACCATATATGTTATGTTGTGATAATCCTTGTCGCAGACAAACTATTAAATTACTTTTATATTTTAAAAGCACGTCATTATTTTGCAAATGTTTTTTCCAAGTTTATAGTAACAGTTTAGTAATACACAACTAAGTGGGCATTATTTACCAGGTAACATTTGAAATCATCTCTCTTTTGATAGGTTTTGCTTGCTATTTCTACAAGTTGTTCTTGTCTTCAGTAGAGAGATGTGAATACAGCAAAGTAACGACAGTATCTAAAATGTTAGCTTTGTTGATTTGAAGTTATCTATGATATATATTGAAAACCACAGTAGAAAAGAAAGGTGGTCAACGATCAATATATCACCCAGATACCGAGAGGTGTTATTACAAGCTTCGATGACATTTGTAGAGTATTTGGTGAAAGGCGACTCGACATGAAGAATCTCGTTCAGAGCAACACAAAAAAAATTTGCCACAATCTTACCCATGGCATTGTGATACAGCAGTATGTGTCTATAAACAGTAGTTCCATACATGACGAAAATATTTTCCAGTATGCAAATAAGTAGTAGTAGTATTTATTTCCTCCATGTATAGGAGAGCATATATATAAACAATGATACACACACAATTACATATAACTAATTAGCTAGCACAATACCGTTGTGACAACGTTTTATCACATTACGTCCCTTGTTAGCAGTGTCGAACACCCATTTAATATTCTATTGTATTACACACGTGTAATACAACCTTGAACGATTTTGATTGGTTGATTTAAACCTGTAACACTACGCAAGTTTATTAACTGAAACTATTTTATTTATTACAAATTCACCCAGATCTGAGTCATAAACTTGTGAAACGCGACGTTACGACATCACATATTTTATGACGTTTTGGCGCTAAAGTGTGTCTGACGTCGTGGCGGTTCTATGTCCATCTGAATTATTTTTTACTAATTTGATTGCAATGTTATGTGATAAAAAGGATCTTAAACTCGTTCCCATTCCATATAAGATTTATGAAACTCGTTATGAATTATTTTTAATTTTAACTCGCCAAAAGGCTAATTAAAATAAAAATAATTCATAACTCGTTTCATAAATCTTATATGAAATGGGAACTCGTTTAAGATACTCTATGTATCATAACGTCCCTACAACGTAAAAAGGTAGACTCCCAGCAACGTTGTGGAATAACCAAAATACAACCAAAATATAATCAAAATATAATCAGCATTGGATCCTGATGGTAGGCAAAAAACCCTTAATTGACCCAATTCATTCTGTGTCTCTGAAAAGAGTCTCTATAAGAGACAGAGACTTCTGGAAAGTCTTTGAGAGAGACAAAGTATCTGCAAAAGAGAGGTAGTCTTTTCGTTTGTCTTCTTTTGTTTTTCATAAATTCTTTATTATTTACAGTAAAATCCTGGTGGTGTAAATTGCCACCCGGACGACACTCGTATACAATAACGGAGAAAAGAAAAGTCAAGAGAAGAAAACTCACTGGAAAATAGTGCAGTTAGTTGTTCATATCACTTATAATCATTATACTGTTCACTGTTCATGTCACTATATCACTGTTGATTGTTTATTATTACACTGTTCACTGTTCTTGTCACAATATCACATTTGATTGTCCACGGGGGAGAAAGTTTCATGTTTATCATTGAAAAAAATCAGTGAGTTCTATTTAAATTAATCTTAACACTTGTAATTGAAGCCTGAAACGAGTGTCGTTTACAATATACGTTAGTAATTTTATTGAGAACTTGTAACTTAAAAGCTGTATTTACTGAACATGTATGTAGTCACGTCTTGTATACTCATGCACCTTATGGCATATAACAATTTAAACATTTTGATAAGTTTTGAAATGTGTTTTTGGTGTATTGTCACGTGTGGGATTGCCTTATATTTTATACCTTAAAGGCCTCAACGACAATCACACCTGCAAGAAGACACTGTATAATAATATATATATACATACATATTTATATATTCATATGTATCTAAAGAGAAATGTAATATGATATTAAGGATATTTATAAATGCAGTTAATACACTAGTTACAGATCACCTCCTTGCTTCCGCCTGTCTTTTTTTTCTCCATAAGTCTGCTTTGAACAGTAAACAGTGAACAGCACAAATATGAACAATTAACCCAAAACACTCCCCAGCTAGCTTTCCAAATAAAGTATTCAAACAATATTTACAATATACAAGTGCCGTAGGTGACTACCCACACCACATGGGTTCCTACTGTACACAATAAAGACTTATGGGCCCAACCGTAGTGTAACGGCCAGTGTGTTTGTTCTTCTACAAGTTGCAATCCAAGATGATGATGTCTAAGGTTTAAAGTCCCTCTACCATATGAGCCCCCGGGAAGAATCCCCCGTTGACTCGGCATTATGTTTGGACTAAACCCACGACCTCCCGAATGCAAACCTTCCCGGGGGCTCATATGGTAGAGGGACTATAAACCTTAGGGAAAAAAAAAAAAAAAAAAAAAAAAAGGGTCGTGACCTCCCGAATGCAAACCAGACACTCTAACCACTACACCACATTAGGCCTTGAGCCAGGACCCAAAATTTTCGATATTGTTACCAACTCAAGGGACAAATTCTACCATCACTTTTTGAAAAGTGCAATGTATATAGATTACATTTTTCCATGATAGCAATCTGGAACAGGTAGCTTATATAACAAAAAATAGAACATTAATAGGTTATCATTGTAGCGCTTTCATATAAGTTTTTGATGTTCATTTTTGAATGTCATGCTTGTGTGAATAATTATTGATGTACTTTTTAAAAGCGCACTTAAGTTTACAATTCATTGAGTTACATAAAGCATAAATAAGCTCTTTTTTAGCAAAGAATTCAGTTTAAAATCTCCATTTTGCTTCAAATTAGAAGTCAATTTACCCCACCCACTATTGACACATTTTTATGCATTTATTTTAGTTAATATTTTTTACAATATATGTGTAAATTTGTAAGAATCAGTAATTTACAACCTTTCTACATGATTTAAATAATATTATAATATGAATAAGGGATTGTTATGATATATTGATGAAATTAAGTACTAAGCAATGTTCATGGCATTGCACATATGTGTTCAGCAAGCCTGAAAAGTTGAGACACATGCCAAACTGGAAGTATAAGCCATCTCAAAGTAATTGCAACATAAAAAGTATTAACATTTTATATATATACATATATTGCACAGACGACACATAGTCCAAAGATTCTATACAAAGGATATTTGCGGTTTAACGTGTGTTTTTTTAAACAAAAGTCATTTTTAGGTGTATGCGTCATGGCAATATATAGGCATTTAGGAACCTGTCCTACTGACGAATAGACACCTATTTTTCTTTAACATGATGGGAGAAAAAAAAGCGATACACGGGATCGACTGGTTTACGTCCCCATCCAGCGGACGAGTGTAAAAGTGTCTTGCCTAAGAACACACCGACAAAATTCACTGGTTCCGGTGAGGCTTGAACCAGGCTCCTCTGAATTTGAACTCCCCCGTGCTATCCACGGCATGAACAGGCTGTATGCGCTCAAGCAGGATGACTGCATTAAAATACATACAACTAAAATGTTAATCCGTCATAAAGTTTATATCCAAGAAGCTGGGTTCACAACGGTCTCTCTTATCTAGCAAGTTAGCATCAAGTTCATGTATGTCGAGTTGCAATATGCCTGCAAACCTTATATATGCCCAGCTCATTGCTGTTTTGATAAACTTGGCAATTAATGCCTTGGTATAAAACAGGACAATTAAGAATACACAGTACATATTATCTGATTTAAATAATATAACTTAATGTGACAATATAACATACATATAAGATATGAAAAAAATAAAACGCTTCCAGATAAGAATCGGTACCCAGTGCATCGAGATAGATTACATATAGTGGTCAGGGTTAGTTTACTGATGTTTACTCTAAAATCTATATCCGACAAACAGGTGCTACTGCAGTTAAAGTAACTATCCCGCCAACAGCAGTCACATTTTACAACATATGTACATCGTTTCTAAACCTACTGACCACGAGGTATATACATAACTTACATCGTTTAAGAATAAAAACTCTATAGATACAATATAAAAAGCTTTAACCAGCCAGACAAAAAAAACAAAAATGGATAATTCATTTTACACTTATTCAATTACGGATATTACAAAAATCCATGAATAAACATATACTTTTAATATACATATGCATTATTATATGAGATGAACACCTGGACTGAGTTTTGATAAACTGTTTTTGTAGTGTAATTTTGTCGTAATTCGGCAGGCTATTTTAAAATTTGTATAACAAACATCTAAAAATCAACAGTTAAACCGTAAATGCCTTTTCTTTTTCTTTCTGTTTTTTTTTGCAATTTGTCAAAAATGCAGTGGTCTACTTTGTGATTTTAGTTCGTGGATTTATTCAATATGCGATTTGTAAACATGGTTAAGTCTTCATAATGGAATACCTTATCAAAAGTCACATTCTCTATATATTTCAGTTCGCTTAAAACTTTCGAAGTGATTTTATGAAAAGTGTTCAACTTTAAGCCATAAACAAGAGACCCACTCGCCTTGTCTCAAAGTGCTCTCATGTTTTAAGAAACAACAACAATTTCTTTATATAAATCTGTAAAACTGTGACCCCAATAGTGGCCATATTTGACCCCATTGTCGCCATTGGAACAAACTAGGTAGAGAACCATAAGCTTATGGTACATGCGAACTATTATTTAGCTTTTGAAGTATCAGAGAAGCTGTTTGAGTATGTTTTCCTATATAATTAAATGTTATAGTGTGACCCACGGGACAGGGCTAAATTTGATTCTAGGCTTGATTCAAGGGACACCATTTAAATTATTTGGTACAGGACATGTAGCTTATTACACCTCTATCTCTTGTAGTTTCAGAGAAGATGTTTATACGTTCCTACATAACTCTATGTAAATATGTGACCCCCGGGACCGGGCGAAATTTGACCATAAGATCAGCATTTGAACAAAGAAAATTGGTAGAGATCGATACTCTTATGCTACATGCATCGTACTAGACCGCTAGCTCTTGTAGTATCAGAAAAAGAATATTTTTATGGACTTTCCTATATAACTCCGGGCCATAGTTGGACACAGAGTCACGAGTTGAAAAAAAGTGGTAGAGAACCATAAGCTTGTACAATATGCAAAATAGTAGACCTCTGACTTTTGCTTTTTTTTTTAAATGTAAATATATGACCCCTCGGGCGGAGCCAGATATGACCCCAGGGTGAACATTTTAACAAACTTGCTAGTGGACCATAAGCTTATGCTTCATGCATAATATAAGAACTCTAGTTCTTACGGTTTTAGAGAAAATTATTTATCTTTAAAGATTTCCTATATAACTGTATGAAAAAAATGTTACCACCGGGGCTGGGCCATATTTGACCCTGGGGTCACCATTTTATAAATACTTGGTAGAGGACCCTAAATGTATAATACATGCAAAATATTAGACCTGTAGCTCTTCTAATTTCAGCGAAAACGATTTTTTAAGGAAACAAGAGTTTTGCTTAAAAGGGGGAGATAACTCTAATAACAGGAATCAGCTACCCTGTTCACACTGCTATCATGGATTTTTCGTTTCTCTGCAAGGTACTCAATAACATGGTACTAGTAAGAATTTGTCCCTTGAGATGGTAACAAAAAAGTGTATGGCTCACGGTCTAAATGCTTCGGTGTGAAATCCAAGATTATTATATACTGTATATATTTTACTCATATATTATGTTTTCTTATTTGTTATACTTATTTGAATTGATATCATAAGTAGATACAAATTTGGTAAAACACACAATGATAAAAAACTATGAATATACAAAATATATTTTATAAAGGGAGGTAATTAATATATATAAAGAAATATAAAAAGATCGGACAGTGAAAGTAGCATTCAAGGAGGACAGTAAACCACAAAACACAGAAACAAACACGCAAACAGACAAACAAGAAGGCAAAAGTAACAATACATGCAAACGATATCACAAACACAAAAGGGTTAAGTTGTATGTTGGAACCTAAATGCAACTTGTATGGACGTTTCATTACACCGTTGTTGAATACAGTTTATACGACGTTAACACAACGTTATGACTCAAACGGGAAAAAACAAAATCGGGTCTAATACATCTGAATTATATTTAATACACTTTCCAATGAAATACTGGAATCCGTGGATATTTTGTTAAAAACGAATGCGTAACGTAGCCACAACACAACGTCCAAGTAACGTTATATGACAACCTCACCAAAAATACAACCAAACCATAACGTTGTAATAACGTTGTGTGTTTGCTGGGTAATACCTAAAGAACAAACATAATTAGTGAATAAATCAACATATTTATATAATACATATGTCAATCATATTTACAACTATTTAAAATATATTTTGATTCTATTTCCACGAAAATCTGCTAAATTTCTTGCAAAGGCTTATCTAATTTGCCACTAAGGGTGCACAGTTCGTACCCATTGGGATATAGCAGTTTGTGTCTATAAACAGTAGTTCCATACTTGATGAAAATATTTTCTAATATGAAAATAAGTGCTACACAAACTTCTTGGCAAATCCACTTAGTGTAATTGTCAAAATTGCAGTTTGTGAAACACTTTAAAATATTGTTACAATCCAAAAAATGTAGTATTTTCTCTAGCAAAAAGCCTTTTGAATAAGAGCAATAAGCTTGTTTCTGATAAGGTTGTGTGGTACGATTGCATACAATGTGGAAAAAAAGTACTTATAGATGAAACGTGAAGCTTATTACGCTTATTCAGTCCGGAAAAAGAATATGGTAGTTAGTAAGAACAAAAAATACACATTGGTAGTGGCTTTGTTTAGATGCATGCAATTGTATGAAAGATGACATCAACATTGCCGTTATCCCTTTAAATGTGTAGTGGCTTTGTTTAGATGCGTGCAATTGTATGAAAGATGACATCAACATTGCCGTTATCCCTTTAAATGTGTAGTGGCTTTGTTAAGATGCGTGCAATTGTATGAAAGATGACATCAACATTGCCGTTATCCCTTTAAATGTGTAGTGGCTTTGTTTAGATGCGTGCAATTGTATGAAAGATGACATCAACATTGCCGTTATCCCTTTACATATGTATACCATTTATAACGCGCTTCATGTATTGTTGTTATGACTAATTGTCAAAGTTTTCTTCCTAAACAATAAAATGTTTCCTTTTATTTATCTACATGTAAGTTTTAAAAATCTAATCTACCATGGTTTATTAAAATGAACTCAGTGTTGAATGGTTATTCGGGTGGTCTTTAACATGCTATATAAACTTCTGACGTCATGCACATCAACCGTTAAGACGTCATTTTAAACGCCAGAAAACACGTTAACCGTTGATAAATACTGATAAAGGTGATACTTTGGGAGCAAAAAACACAATAAAGAGAATGAAGCAGCAGACTCGGTTTTATTGAGTCTGTTCATGAGAATTAATGTAAGAAGTAACACCTCTCACGACCCCTAGCACCGGCCTAAGCGGTATTCTACTTCAAAGTCACCTATACTGGGATCTTTGGTCCCAAAGGACCAATAAAAGTAACACTACTGATTCGTAGCATGGGGAGACTTTTTACAGCCGCCAAACTACACTAAACGAACGCTAGTGTGAATGTTAATAAATACTGATAAAGGTTATTCTTTGGGAGCAACAAACACAATAAACAGAATAAAGCAGCAGACTCGGTTTTATTGAGTCTATTGAACCGTCATTTTAAAAACAACAATGCAATGCGTTATTTTAAGCGACGCTACGTTCCAACAACACATTTAAATAGGATGAAGCTGTATATTCTTCTCGTTTGATGTTGAGAGATAGGCGCAAAATGTAAGTTGTGAGAATTAGTTTGTATTTTGCGTAATATCTCGAGAAAATGTGTATCATGATACATCAAACTCCATGTTAGATAAGAAATAAAATATTTCCAGCGGGTTTATATTATGCGAGATCAAAACGTGTTTGGGACTTGAAAACATCGATACCGCGGCCCTGCGGCCCTTGGTATCGATGAACTTCAATTCCGCCCTCTAGGTTTTGATCTGGGACAATATAAACCCGTTGGAAATATTTTAATTCTTAATTTCACAATGAACTCCCTAAACCCGATTCCTGTACATTTCCCACTCTATGATATATAGGTTATAATTACCAGCTTATGTTAGTTCAAGTATATTTTAACAATGTATGTTTACAAATCAGTGTGAATTAATAGCTTTCAGTTTAATGCTCATATCATTTATGTGATATTACGTGTTTACACTGTGATTACTTCCGAGATCATTCGTTGACTCCCCACACGGTCTGATAATCGGACTCCAATCAATTGATGGGAGGAGCTAACGAATGTGTAACAAGTGTCATTTTTTAAGCGATTGCGCATTGGTCCATTTATGGATAAAACCTATCTAATTTGAGCATTTATTTGCTCTCAGATGTAATTCCGCAGCGAAGTAAAACAGTTAACGTTATACTGGACTAATCTAAGGTAAGTCTTCCATTAATCAAAACTACGTATAGTGTGCCCTGTCTTAAATTCATGTCAATTAATTGTTTCTCTGGTTAAATAAAAATATTATTTAAACGTTAATGAAAAATTTAATCGTTGTTCATTGATAACTAAGTCCATACATGTATGTAACATGTACCTATCTGTACATTAATAATGAGTATTAGAATTGTTTATATGGTTGTAAAAGTTGTGAATTCTGGATTTAAAGCCTCGGATATCTGACATTTCCACACCTCGGAGACATCAATATTTGGCACATTTAAATATATACGTGTATTTCATGTTGAACATATTTTCCGATGTTTGCCATAACATATTTTATTAGGGCTTTTCACCTTTCAGTGGAAAGACCTCTTGTGTTCGTTCTGTTTATTAGGGCTTTCCACTTTTCAGTGGAAAACCTCTTGTTATGGCTCCCCCACACAAAGTGTGGTAGGGGAGCCATATTGATTTTGTGCTTTCTGTCTGTTTCTTTCTCTGTCTGTTTCTTTGTCTGTTTCTCTGTCTGTGTCACAAACGATGTCCGATCAATAACTAGAGAACGGTTGGACCTAGGGTCCTCAGACTTGAAAGGATGGTTGGTCATTACAAGTAGATGACCTCTATTGATTTTGGGGTCACTAGGTCAAAGGTCAAGGTCGTGGTGACATTGACTATCAAAACGATTTCCGATCAATAACTACAGAACGGTTGGACCTCGGGTCCTCAAACTTGGAAGGATGTTGGTCATGACAAGTAGATGACCCCTATTGATTTTGGGGTCACTAGGTCAAAGGTCAAGGCTGTAGGTCTGTCTGTGTCACAATCGATGTCCGATCAATAACTAGAGAACGGTTGGACCTAGGGTCCTCAAACTTGGAAGGATGGTTGGTCATGACAAGTAGATGACCCCTATTGATTTTGGGGTCATTAGGTCAAAGGTCAAGGTTGCGGTGACATTGACTATCAAAACGATGTCCGATCAATAACTAGAGAATTGTTGGACCTAGGGTCCTCAAACTTGGAAGGATGGTTGGTCATGACCAGCAGATGACCCCTATTGATTTTGAGGTCACTAGGTCAAAGGTCAAGGTTGCGGTGACATTGACTATCAAAACGATGTCCGATCAATAACTAGAGAACGGTTGGACCTATGGTCCTCAAACTTGGAAGGATGGTTGGTCATGACCAGTAGATGACCCTATTGATTTTGGGGTCACTAGGTCAAAGGTCAAGGTTGCGGTGAAACGATGGCCGATCAATAACTAGAGAATGGTTGGACCTAGGGTCCTCAAACTTGGAAGGATGGTTGGTCATGACCAGTAGATGACCCTATTGATTTTGGGGTCACTAGGTCAAAGGTCAAGGTTGCGGTGAAACGATGTCCGATCAATAACTAGAGAATGGTTGGACCTAGAGTCCTCAAACTTGGAAGGATGGTTGGTCATGACCAGTAGATGACCCCTATTTTTTTTTTAATTTATTGATTTATTGATTTTTTTTTGATTTTTTGATTTTTTTTAATTTTTTTTTTAAATTATTTTTTAATTTTAATTTTTTGTTTAATTATTTTTTTTTTTGATTATTTTTTTTTTTGATTTATTATTATTATTATTATTATTATTTTTTTTTAAAATTTTGCATAAAAAGTTTTAGGGTCGGCCCCTTAAACAAATAGGGTCGGTCGGGTTACTTGAACCACACATATTTTTTTATGTGGCCTTACTGATACACAGTAGATACAGTCACAGGGATATTGAATATCAAAACGATCTGAGATCAATAAAGAACAGTTGGACCTAGAGTCGTCAATTATGTCTGTTCGGGCGAGTGGGGGAGCCATACGTTTTTGTCCCAAGGACAATAACAATTTCTAGTTTTCGTTCTGTTTATTCTTATTAGGGCTTTCCACTTTTCAGTGGAAAACCTCTTGTTTTCGTTGTTTCTTCTTCTTATTATTCTTTTCTTCTTCTTCCCAGCACTTTTCATAGTAAGGCTAGTCGCGCGGTCTCTAAATTTTACACAGTGATAGAGATCAGTCTGGAATAGTGCTTTTGGTGTGATGACGTCATCCAAGCTGGCCGCTAGTGACGTCATGATAAAAAATCTTGTTAGCGCTAGATCTCAAACATTTATAGTCGGATTTGAATGAATCTTTCACAGATTGTAGGGTTCAGGGTCTAGTTGTGCAAGAATGTAACGACGTATCTCTATGTAATAACGTCTTGACGTCAGTGACGTCAAAATGTTATGAAAATACCTTTTTCAGTGATTGCATTTTTTATGTTTTTTTACTGTAAAATCCATTAGCGTCATTGTTTCAGTCGACGCTGACAGTTTTAACGTAATGACGTCATTCAAAATGGCCGCAAATGACGTCATTTAAGAAATCTTGTAATCGCTATATCTCCTTCATTTATGATCTGATTTTTATGCAACTTTCACAGCCTGTAGGGAATTAGGTTGGGTTGTGCAAAATGTCTAAAATTGTCATGACGTCATCCAAGATGGCCGCCATTGACGTCATGATACAAATTTTGTTAGCGCTTGATCTCAAATATTTGTTGTCGGATTTGAATGAAACTTTCACAGATTGTAGAGTTTAGGGTATAGTTGTGCAATAATGTAAAACCGTGTCTCTACGTAATAACGTTTTGACGTCAGTCACGTCATAATGTTATGAAAATCCGTTTTCTTTCACCGATTACATTTTTGAAGTTGTTTTACAGAATAATCCATCAAAGTCATTGTCTCAGTCGACGCTGACATTTTTAACGTCATGACGTCATCCAAAATGGCCGCCAATGACGTCATTTAATAAATCTTGTTTTGTCTATATCTTCTCTATTTATTATCGGATTTGACTAAAACTTTCACAGATTGTAGAGTTCAAGGTCCGGTTGTGCAAGAACGTCATACGGTATCCCGACGTCATGACGTCAGTGACGTCAAACTATTCAGAAATTCGTTTGTTTTCACTGATTGCATGCTCGAAGTTATTTTCGTGATGATCAATCAGTGTCTTCATCTTCAACAACTTTGACAGTTGTGACGTCATTGACGTCATTCAGACAGGAAAGCCCGTTTGACCAGGTTCTGATCAAAATCTAGTTATTATTATTCTTCTCCCCAGCACTTTTCATAGTAAGACTGGTCGCACGGCCTCTAAATTTTACACAGTGATAGAGCTCAGTCTGGAATAGTGTCCCGAAGCTTTTGGGGTCATGACGTCATCCAAGATGGCCGCCAGTGGCAATTACAGTTTTACATAGAGTTGTATAGGGAAAAGTTAAAACTTTTGCTTCAATGATTTTTCATAGAAATCTTTGCCATAGCGTATCAAAATTTGACACTAGGCATAACTTCTTCTGCCATAGTGCACTGCACATTTTAAGACTTCATGACGTCATCCAAAATGGCCGACAGTGACGTCATCAGACAAATCTTGTTTGCGCTAGATCTCAAATAGTGTTAGTCGGATTTGAATGAAACTTTCACAGATTATAGGGTTCAGGGTCTAGTTGTGCTTGAATGTAAACACGTGTCTCTATGTAAGTCCTTTTTTTCAATGATTGTATTTTTCATGTTTTTTCACTGTAACATTCATCAGTGTCATTGTTTCAATCGACTCTGACAGTTTTAACGTCATGACGTCATCCAAAATGGCCGCCAATGACGTAATTTAAGAAATCTTGTAATCGCTATATCTCCTTCATTTATGATCGGATTTTGATGCAACTTTCACAGTCTATAGGAAAATAGGTTGTGCTGTGCAGGGATGTCGAAAATTGTCATGACGTCATCGAAGATGGCCGCCAGTGACGTCATGATACAAATCTTGTTAACGAAAGATCTCCAACATTTTTAGTCGGATTTGAATGAAACTTTCACAGATTGTAGAGATCATGGTCTAGTTGTGCAAGAATGTAAAAACCTTCTTTATATAAAAACGTCCTGACGTCAGTGACGTCATAATATTATAAAAAATCGGTTTTTATTACTGAGTGCATATATTGATGTATTTAAACGCAAAATCTATCAATGTCATTGTTTGAATAGCCGCTGACAGTTTTAACGTCATGACTTTATCCAAAATGGCCGCCAATGACGTCATTTAAGAAATCTTGTAATCGCTATATCTCCTGCATTTATTATCGGATTTTGATGCAACTTTCACAGCCTGCAGGGAATTAGGTTGAGTTGTGGATAAATGTCAAAAATGGTCATGACGTCATCAAAGATGGACGCCAGTGACGTCATGATAAAAATCTTGTAAGTGCTAGATCTCAAACATTTGTAGTTGGATTTAAATGAAACTTTCACAGCTTGTAGAGTTTAGGGTCTAGTTATGCAAAAAGATAAAAATGTGTCTCTATGTTATAACGTCTTGACGTCAGTGACGTTACAATGTTATTAAAAATCCGTTTTCTTTACTGATTGCATTTTTTAAGTTTTTTTTTGCAAAATCAATCATTGTCATTGTTTCAGTCAACGTTAGTAGTTTAAAGTTATGACGTCATCCAAAATGGCCGCCGATGACGTCATTATAGAAATATTGTAATCGCTATATCTCCTTCATTTATGATCGGATCTTAATAAAACTTTCATAGGAACTCTACATTCAACGTCAGGTTGTGCAATAACGTCGAAGTTTGTTATGTCGTCATCAAAGATGGCCACTAGTGACGTCATAAAGGAAATCGTGTTAAGACTATATCTTCTCTATTTATGATCGGATTTGAACAAAACTTTCACAGATTGTAGAGTACGGGATCTGGTTGTGCACAGATGTCATACGGTATCCCGACGTCATGACGTCAGTGACGTCAAGATATTCAGAAAATCGATTTTTTTACTGGTCGCATTTTCGAAGTTATTTTCTTGATATATCAATCAGTTTCATCAACTTAGACAAATCTGATAGTTGTGACTTCATGACGCCATTAAAATCAGGAAAGCCCGTTTGATCAGGATCTGATCAATATCTAGTTCTTATTCTTCTTCTTCTTATTATTATTCTTGTGACCGCCACTTTTCATAGTAGCATTGGTCGCAGAGCGTCACAATTTTAGGCAGTGGTAGAGCTCAGTCTGTAATAGTGCCGCGAAGCTTATGGGGTCATGACGTCATCCAAGATGGCCGCCACTGGCGTTTGTAGGCAAATCTTGTTATCACTGTATCTCGTGCATTTACGATGGGATTTGAATGAAACTTTCACAGATTGTAGAGTTTAGGGTCTAGTTGTGCAGAAACGTCAGTGACGTCACCATATTATGAACAATCCGTTTTTTTCATTGATTGCATATATTGAGGTTTTTAAATGCAAAATCTATCAATGTCATTGTCTGAATAGACGCTGACAGTTTTAACGTCATGACGTCATCCAAAATGGCCGCCAATGACGTCATTTAAGAAATCTTGTAATCGCTATATCTCGTGCATTTATTATCGGATTTTAATGCAAATTTCATAGCCTGCAGAGAATTAAGTTGAAGTATGCAAGAATGTCAAACATGGTCATGACGTCATCAAAGATGGACGCCAGTGACGTCATGATAAAAATATTATAAGTGCTAGATCTCAAGCATTTATAGTTGGATTGGAATGAAACTTTCACAGCTTGTAGAGTTCAGGGTCTAGTTGTGCAAAGACGTCAAAACGTGTCTCTATGTTATAACGTCTTGACGTCAGTGACGTCACAATGTTATTAAAAATCCGTTTTCTTTACTGATTGCATTTTTTAAGTTGTTTTACTGTAAAATCAATCATTGTTATTGTTTCAATCAACGTTAGTACTTTTAATGTTATGACTTCATCCAAAATGGCCGCCAATGACGTCATTACAGAAATCTTGTAATCGCTATATCTCCTTCAGGCTGCGTACAGCTAAATATAGCATGGCTGAAGCCCCGCCTTTTGTTGTGTACGAATCAGTACGGAAGTGAAAGTTCACAGAGGTCAGCAGATATAACTTTGAAATATATAACATGCATTTTCAGGAAGGATAAACTATGGTAAAATAATCCCCATCAGCTAGGATCATTAACTTAAATAAAACAGTATTTTTTAATGTTTTTGAAATTTGACATCCATTGAAATTGCAAATATCTATGAAATAAGGTAATTTAAAGAAAATCTGGTGTATAATTCTTAAGATATTAGCTGACAGGTGCCACAGGAGGTCTATGGGATAGTATTTAGTTTTCTGCAACCTATAGGCTAGCTTCTGCATATGGTAAAAGTGAAAGTAGACATACTTTTTTTCTAACACAATGATTTGAAAGTGTGAGAAATGCTGAATTATGGTGTATTTTGACTTTTCTTATAACTCTTTTTCATGATTTTTAAATATTTCAAAGTTTTATGATGCAAAATAGGTATTTTAAATTCTTTTATTAAGGGTTGTGGACACAAAACTAGCCATACCTGACACCTGGTATACACAATTGGCCTGTAATGCACATGTTTGACACAGTTAAAGGTGTATCTAGTAAGTTTTATTCATTTCTGAAGGCTTTGCATACGTTGTTTGGCAAAAATATCAGTAAACGACAATCTACATCTTTCCGAAAAGATGTCAAAAAGCCGCTTATGTCTGTTTTGAAAAAGATGTTGAGGTAAACTCTGACTTTGAGTTCATCGCTTCTATACGGTTAGTGTCGATATGCAAATATTTTATGCGGTTTAATACATTTTACAAATTAAATTATTTAGTTGGCAAAAAGTATGACCTTTTCTAAGTTTTAAATTTTTTTTTTTTACCCCACCCAATTCATTTTTAGGAATTTTCATGGATCTGTACTTTAAACAGTGCTTAATGGCTGCATGGTTGCATGCACATGACCTGTAAAGATGCTACAAACAATATCTAATAAAAAAAAAAATACAATAAATAGTACAGTTACAGTCAATCTTTTGTAATGAGCATATTGTAAAACATGGCATGGCCCTAAAATTGGAGTTGGGGAGGATAGTCTCAGAATTATTTTTTGTCATTTTTAAACTGAAAAGTTGCATTTTCTTGATGGTTTTACATATAGAAACTGCTGAATAATGTTAATTAATTCATTTAAAGGCAGATTTAAAATATAAACAAAAACAGTGGCATTTTTATGGTAAAATCTGCTATTTTGACCCCTGAAAATCACAAATATCAGTTTTGAGTAGATATTATTTTCAAGATAGCTTCAACTGGTTAAAAATCACATGTTGTTGATGAAATCAATTTAAAATCACTTTATTTGAAGCAAAAGATTGGAACAGTTGTCGATATATGGCATTTTGAAGATTCTGGATTTACGCGTAAAAACCGAAGGAATTTTGCCTTAGCCGAAGCTCTTTTAAGCCCTCATATTTTGTTGAAAAGGATTTTTTTCTAAAAAGGAATGACATAATTTTTCTCAGATTAGATGTATCAAAATATTTAGCTAGAAAAAATACCTTCTGTCAGGTCTGACTGTCTCTCTATAGGCTGCGTACAGCTAAATATAGCCTGGCTGAAGCCCCGCCTTTTGTTGTGTACGATTCAGTACAGAAGTGAAAGTTCACAGACGTCAGCAGATATAACTTTGAAATATTCAATATGCATTTTCAGGAAGGATAAACTATAGGTAAAATAATTCCCATCAGCTAGGATCATTAAATTAAATAAAACAATTTTTTTTAATGTTTTTGTAAATTTAACATCCATTGAAATTGCATGTCAATATTCAGTGCGGATTCAATAGTGTTTGTAAACACAGACATGTGCAGAGAGGTTGAGCTGGAAAAGTTGTCTTTTTCACACTTTCAAAGGCTTTGTGATGGAAATATCTATGAAATAAGGTAATTTTAAGAAAATCGGGTGTATAGTTCTTGAGATATTAGCTGACAGGTGCCACAGGAGGTCTATGGGAAAGTATTTAGTTTTCTGTAACCTTCATTTATGATCGGATCTTGATAAAACTTTCACAAGATCTCTACATTCAACGTCTAGTTGTGCAATAACGTCAAGTTTGTTATGTCGTCATCAAAGATGGCCGCCAGTGACGTCATAAAGGAAATATTGTTAAGACTATATCTTCTCTATTTATGATCGAATTTGAATAAAACTTTCACAGATTGTAGAGTACGGGATCCGGTTGTGCACAGACGTCATACGGTATCCCGACGTCATGACGTCAGTAACGTCAAAATATTCAGAAAATCGATTTTTTTACTGATCGCATTTCCGAAGTTATTTTCTTCATATATCAATCAGTTTCATCAACTTAGACAACTCTGACAGTTGTGACGTCATGACGCCATTAAAAACAGGAAAGCCCGTTTGATCAGGTTCTTATCAAAATCTAGTTTATCTTGAAGTTCATTGTAAATTATCAAACTATGAATGTTAACTCTTAACCTGCTACACACATATATATAATGGACTTTCTTTGAATTAATGCCATTCCATTTATGTGAAAAATGGGTGTTTTGGGGGAAATGACTGATAAGCAGCCGGACATTGTACCTGATAAGCCTACTCGCAGACTGATCTGGGTTTACAATGGATGCAAATGCTATTATAGTCGTGCTTAGCGGGTTAAGGGTTCTAGAGAAAGAAAAGAAAGCGGGATCACATGACCGATACTTAGTTGTCGTTCTAGAATAGTTCATAGTTTCTTTTTCTTAAAATATAGAGTCGTTTTATCCATTATCTACCTCCAAAACATAGGATGATTGTCAAAAAAATTGGAAACTTGTCTCTGAAATAGAAATAAATTATGCCATACAACTGCCGAAAACAACTGTTATGATTTACAATGAAGGAGAAAGCTTGAGGCGATTCATTTATTGATCGTTTAAGTTGTTTATTCAGAGTGCATATGCATCATACTAGACCCAAGGACACGTCCGATTTAAATATTGTTAATGATATAGTTTCGTCTGGAAAAATCGACGATTCGGCTATATATTTATTGTAAAAATCGTCAATAATAATTCATATGATGCTTTAAAGGGAGTACATCAGGATTTTTCTAGAAATATCTCAAATTATAAAAATGTTCTAATTCATGATAAAACACTTATATCCATCAAAATATGATGTTCGAACCATATTGTTAAGGTTTAAACTTCGAATACACCATATAGCTAGGACGAAATCGGGCATAAAATGCTGAAATTAACCCTGGTGCGTAACCTAGGATAGCAAGTATTATTGTACAGAATGAATTTCCTTGTAACTAAGGGGTCATTTTTAGGATCATTCATTATGTTTAGGCGCTTTAAAATAGAAAATATCATTATTTGTCAATTTTAAGTCGGACCCCTAGACCCCCTTGAAAAGCCTGATGTACTCCCTGTAATAAATTATTGTTTTGGGATTCAATAACGTTATATGTACAACTGCTATCAATATGAACACCGTATGGATTACTATTTATGAACGGGATTTAATCGTTTATCAATATTTCAGTCATACCACGACGGTGTCTACTTGTAATGAATGAATAGTGTTTTAAACAAAATAAACAACAAAATCGTGATTTGTGTACGCGATATCACAAGGAGACATATAGTCAGATAGCATCATTAGTATTTCCGCTACACGGATAAATAGTTTTAAGCGCGTGTACTATCGACACGGAGTGAAAAACGGGTAAATATTAAACGTTGGCTGTAGTCCACAGACGTGGTAAACTCTTCCCGTAGGCTTATACAGCTTGATAAGACCCTAGTCAATATATTATATAAAGGATTTTTTTTTTTGGATCAAGCGCTCTAGATTCCCTGTGAACAAAATTGATAATATAGGGACAGAGGTAAAACAGCTAAAACATAAAGTCAATGAATATGACCAAACGATACAACAATACACTCACATATGCGATGATATTATCAGTACAAATACAAATGTAGACACAACTCTAGGATCAGTGTTCGATAAAATAATCATTCTAGAGAAGACACAAAGTGAAATATGTTTCCAACAAGAACAAACAGATGAAAAGATGATAAATATACAGTGGAGAAGTATGAGAGAAAATCAGATTTTCAGTGGTATCCCGAAAAATACAAATCTCACAGAATATGAAAATTGCGAAACCGTAATTAAGGGTTTCATAAAGTCTGAAATGAAAGTTAGAATGATATAGAGTTTGATAGAGTACACAGAGTGGGACGATATAGCCCGAGGCAGAATTACCCAAGACCTATAATTGCTAAATTTTCAAACTTCAAGGATAAAGAGCATGTGAGGTTTGCGCAGTAGGGTTCAAATCACTCGCTGTTGTTTAAGCCCCTCCTGTCAATAATGTCCCGACGAAGCTCCAGCTGTCAATTATGCCCCTAAATGGCGGTTCACAACAAAAGGGACGCAACACATATATACTGCGATTTTATTGTGAAAACGCTATTTATAACAGATTAAGGGGAGGAAGTTTGTATTGTAATCGTTAAGTTGAAGCACACATCGATATTGAAAAAAACACATGCTATTGTGTTAGAGTTATCAAATAGATTAGATGTATATGTTTCTTATATTTTGCCACTATCTACACGCAGTTTCATTTATTATGTGCAGTTCTGTTTACGAATAACCGATTACCACGTGTATAGCTCTCCATACACACGGACCTATGATTTTACACACCTCCTTCGGAGGATGGCATACTTTCATAGTAGGCTTATCTTACCCGAGGAAATCGAACCTGTGACGTCTGGGACGAGAGGCAAGTATGATCAAGTATGCTAACCACTCATCCACCACAACAATATGACTGGAAGAAATTGTTATTTTAAATAGACATGTTGAAGGAAATAAACATAAAAAAGAAAACAAAAAAAAGAAAAACAAATCAGAAAAAAACTTCTTTTTTTTTTGTTATATTATATTTTTGTATAGACATGTATAGAAACATCAAAACATAACCATAGTGTTCTCTTACATGGGGTAGGATTGCTTTTGACTATGTTCTCTTACATGGTGTATGCTTGTGTTTGACTATGGACACTTACACGGCGTCGAATTGTTTTTGACTATGGTCTCTTACATGGGGTAGGATTGTTTCTGGTGTACAGTTTTTCATTTATTTGATATGCTCTGCTGTTGTGCTCTGCTGTTATATACATGTCTACTGCGGTCTCTTACATGGGGTAGGAATTGTGGGTAGGATTAATTTTGGTGTACAGTTTTGCAATTATTTGATATGTTTTGATATTTGTATACAAGTCTAGACAAAAACAAACAATCAGATTTTTTGATTTTTTTAAGATCTTTTTTTTATTATTTTTTTTTTAGATCCAAACGCGTTCCTTCAACCTTTGTTTCAATACCGTTCTTATAGTTACAATTGATTGCAAATCGGGTCCTGATATGGTCTGGGATGTCGTGTTCTAAGGTGGATATAATATATCGGCATGGAATGTCTTCTCGATTCCTAGCACACATTTTCTAATTCACAAAAAGCGGAGTATACATCTGTCATGATGCTATGTCTAAGGTTCACGCAATAACTTTCACGCACAGTGCCGTAACCAGACATAAACTGACACCGAGGCAAAGAAATATATTGGGTGAGAAGTGGTTCGTGGGTCGGGGAGGGCAAGGGCGGATCCGGCGGGTATGGGTGCACCAGGCTAAAATCTGAAAAATAATAATTATATGTATATAGTAAGCTTTTGTTGGTTGGGGTGTACATGTGGTAGTGGGATGGGTCTAGGGGTGGGTCCAGTGCGGGCACCGGGAGCACCCCCACCTAAAATCTGAAACGTATGTATTTTGATTGTTCTTTGGTTGTTAGTAAGGCAGGGGTTGGGGGCATGGGCGGATCCAGTTTGCTTAAATCCATAAAATAAAATCTTCTTACTTTAGAAAAAATCTGGGGAGCATGCACCCTCCTCTGGGGCGGATAAAGGATTTGACATTGGGGGTGGGGCGCAAATTAAAAAACAAGTACTAACCAAAACACACTCAAACACACGCACGCACACACGCACGCACGCACGCACGCACTCACTCACGCACGCGTTGTTCCAGTTAAGGGGTTGATGCGCAACTTTAAAAAACACTATTTACAGCCAACCCACAACCACTGCCCCCTCCCCCCAAAAAACACAAACAACACTCAACAACAACAAAAAGCACAAAACACAAACAACTACTGTTTTTGTCACATAATGCGTACAAGTCAACATTGCATATTGAGTTTTGACGCATTATATGAATAATCACATTCGGTTTCTGTTTAAAAAATAATTAGGAAGTAGTAACGGCTTAGGAAGTAAACAGTAGGCGAATGTGAGAATACATACAGGGGAGAAGCCATATAAATCAAATATATTAAGCCATTCTGTTATATTTCGTTAAATGATAGCAAGTGATACTGTCTAGGTGATGTGAGAGATATACTGATAAGAGAAATACGATGTCTCTGTCATCTGTTAACTTTAATTTTGTTCCCCGTGAGGTTGCGGGGTAGAATACAACCACTGTAACCTCACAAAGACACCGTCACATACAGAGGGGTCGGACACACACATTCTTAATTTCATATTCATTTTGTCATTTGTTATCATGCCTATTCATGGTCTTTATCATGAGACCGCGTATGCAAACGTGGAAACGTGGAACCATCGTAAATGGAGTGTCTATTATAGAATTTGCAGCAGTTCTGCAGTTTTGCAGGTAAGAAGGTTCTAGGCCCTATCTTCATATTTTATCTTGATGTAAATGGAGGATGAGCAGCCTGGCAGGTTCGTTCCTGTTAGGCGCCATATAACCTTTCATGTGTTGTTGCGCCTTAAAACACAAATCAATTCAATTAACTTTTTTTTAAACAGTAGTCGAATGTGAGTACGCATACAGGAGAGAAGCCATATCAGCTACATATAGTAAGATATTAGACGATGTGAGAGATATTTATATTGTCCTTTAATTTTCCGAATATGCCTAGTTACTCATTTTAGCAAAGTAGAAGTTACTAGTGCCTAATTAACTGCTATACCAGCCGCAGTTACGCATTAATCGTGGATATGAATGTGTATGCTCTTTTTTTAATTCATATTTCCTACGCAGTTACTACTTCCTAATTAGAAGTAGATGTTACTAGTGCCTAGGAATTAACTGAAATATTAGCCGATACATATGAGTATACAGGAGTAATACCATATTATATCATTTAACGAAATAAAATCTTAATATATATGACTTATTTGGATTTTATCCTGCATGAATACAGACATTCGCCTACTGTTTAAATTAATTACACTGTCTTAAAGGGTGTTAGAGACATCTCTCACATCGCCTAGACATTATCACTTACTATTTTTAAAAAACAAAACTGTCCTTTAGCTTAATTATCACCTCTTCCATCTATAATGTACCAGTCGGTTTATTTGCAAGAACACGATTTATTAATGCATATGAATTGATGAATACTATTGGTATATTATGTGTTACCTTATCAAATCGTGTACACATTCATAGAGATTCTGCATATAATATAAGAACAATGTTCGTGTAGGGTGTGTGTTGTGGGGGTTGCGGGGAGGGACATACTCTACCCACCCATTTCAGATTAGGGGAGAGGTGTTGTTCCCACTGTTTCTAATTATAGATACTGCACACGATCTAGTCTAATTATCATGGCAGCGTCGTTTCCGAGGAAAGCTCCACGGGCCTTTTACCTCATTAACACAGAAATTCAAAGAGATATGTCATGAGCATATATATGGTATGGCTCTTCCTACATGGGACTGGTCTACGTCTTAACATTTCCTTCGAAGAATGGCATAAGATTCAAAGTATCTTGTCCGAATAATGAAAGGTCATTTGCCCAAAATCCTCACTTGAAAAAAAAACCATTGCTTGCAAATGACAGAGTAAGCGAAATGACAAGTGTCCGTACACACTGGTGAGAAACCGTTTCAGGTACAATATCAGAGTTTATGAATATATGGTCCCTTTCGCGTATCAGTAAATTCACCTAAGCAGTTTATTATGTCCCTCAGGACTGTACTGACGCTAGCTGTGTTGATATTGTCCTTGATGACAGTACTGAACCCAGAGAAGCTGGCAGGTGATATTTTCACAGAGATTAGTATTGACTGTATCCGTTTATTATTTCGCTGAGGACAGTACTGACACACGATTTAAAACAACCTTAATGCATTAAAGCAGACCATTTTTAAAAATAAAAACGTCCTTTAGTTTAAATACCACCCATTTTTTCTGTCATTATAGAGTACCAGTAGCTTTATATGCAAGAACATGATGTCTTGATTAATACTTTTGGTATATTCTAGCAGCGAGAATCGTAGCTCTTACGGTGCGTACCTACAACAGAGTTACTGTGATGCCCTTTTAGAATAAGTAGGTATCAGGGTCGACCTTATCAAGACAGGTTCATGAAGAGAACAAGGAATGCATGCATAAACAGCCGTCATACAGCAATATATTAAACGTTAACAACCAAGCGTGCATGCATAAAACTCACCAAAGAGAAGAATACCTCATCGATCTAGACATTTTCGTACGACTAGTTCATGTTTTTCAGGTGAATATCTCTGGAATTTTTACATTTCGACATATCTCGCGCTGACACGTATTCTGTGTTTTGAAACTTAAACCCGAACACAGCTAACACAAATCGACAACGTTAACAGGCAAACGTCAGATATGTGAGTAGGTTGTGTTTCTAAATACGGAACAAGACGAGGTGCGCGGAATATACTCTGTCCACCCGTCTCAGGTTATGGGGTGCTAGCCCACTGTTCTTTTTTTTAAACTACACACATTCATTTCTGATTATCATGACAGCCTCGCTTCCGAGGAAGGCTTTGCTGGCATGTTGTCACTGATTAACACAGAATTTCAGCAAAATATGTAAGGAGCATAATTATATAGGGTGTGGCCCTTCCTGTACATGGGCCTGGTCAACGGATTAACATCCCCTTCGAAGGATGGCAGTTTCACAGTACATGTACCTTGCCCAAATAATGAACGGTCATTCATCAAAAGCACTCACTTGGGGAAAAAACATTGCTTGCAAACAGGTAGGGTAAATGAAAAGACAAGTATGCATACAAACTGGTGAGAACCCGTTTAAGGATATGACTATATTGTTCCTTTTGTGTTTCAAGGAAGTGACCTAAGCAATTTATTTTGTCCTTCAAGACTTTACCGACGCTAATTCTTGAAATTGTCCTTGAGGACAGTACAAAAGCGAGAGAAGCTAGTAGGTGATATTTTTGTAGAGTTTAGTAGTACTGACTGTATTCGTTTTAGGACAGGACTAACGCTAGCCGGCGGTATTGCCCCTGAGGACAGTACTAACGCTAGCTGTTGGTATTGCCTCTGAGGACAGTACTAACGCTAGCTGTTGACATTGCACCCTGAGGACAGGACTAACGCTACCTGTTGATAGTGACTTCTGGACGGTACTAACTCTAGCTGATAGTATCCCTATAATACGCTGGCTGTTGATATTGTTCATGTGGATGTTAAAGGCAAAAGCTGTTGATAGTGTCCAAATAGACAGAACAAAAGCTTGCTGTTGATACCTGTGCATGTTACAAAATAGCTGTTGATATTGTAGTTCTACAGCTAGCTCTTGATTACGCCCACGAGGACATTACTAACGATAACTGTTGATATTACACTTAGGACAGTACTAACGCTGACTGTTGATATTGCCACTGAGGACAATACCAACGCAGGCAGTTGATATTGCCATTGATGACAGTACTAACGCTAGCTGCTGATATTGCCCCTGAGGACGGTACTTACGGTAGAAGTTGATTTTGCGCCTGGAAAGCATTACTAACGCTATATGTTGATATTGGCCCCGAAGACATTAGTAACGCTACCTGTTGATATTTCCTTTAAGGCTGTAATAAAAGTGGCTATTGATATTGCCAATGAGGACAGTGTTAAAGCTAACTGTTGATATTCTCCATGAGGACAAAACTAACGCTAGCTGTTGATATTGCCCCTGAGGACAGTACTAACGCTAGCTGTGGATATAGCCCATTATGACAGTACTAACCCTACCTGTTGATATTGCTCATGAGCACATTACTAACTCTGGCTATTGATTTTGACACTGAGGACAATACTCACGCTGGCTGTTGATACTGCCCCTGAGGACAGTACTTACGCTGGCTGTTGATATTGCCCATTAGGACAGTACTAACGCTGGCTGTTGATTTTGCCCCTTTGGACAGTACTCACACTGGATATTGATGTTGCCCCTTAGGACAGTACTAACGCTGGCTGTTGATATTTCCCCTAAGAACAGTACTAACGCTGGCTGTTTATACTTCCCCTGAGGATATTAATAACGCTGACTGTTAATAGTGTCCATGAGGACAGTACTTACTATGGCTGTTGATACTGTCAATGAGGCAAATACTAACGATATATATTGAGATTGCCCCTGAAGGCAGTACTAACGCTAGCTGCCGATACTCCCCTTAGGACAGTAATAACGCTCTCTGTATTGATATTGCCCCTGGGGCCAGTATTAACGCTGGCTGTTGATATTGCCTATGACGGCATTACTAACGCTGGCTGTTGATATTGCCTCGGAGGACAGTACTACCACTAGCTGTTGATATTGTATTTGAGGACAGTACTAGTGTTACCCGTTGATGTTGCCTCTGAGGACAGTACTAACGCTGGCTGTTCATAGTATCTCTATGGTGGTTAAAACAAAGGCTGATGATAGTGCACATGTGGATGTTAAAGACACTAGCTGTTTGTTTCCATATGGACAGTACATATGCTAGCTGTTGATACCTGTGCATGTTACTGACTAGCTGTTGATATTGCACCTGAGGATAGTTCGAACACTAGCGTGTGATAGTGCCCCTGAGGACATTATTAACGCTAGCTGTTGATAATTCACCTTAGTACAGTACTAACGCTAGCTGTTGATATTGCCACTGAGGACAGTACTGACGTTAGTTGTTGGTATAGCACTTCAGGACAGTACTAACGCTGGCTGTTGATATTGCCACTGAGGACCATACTAACGCAGACTGTTGATATTGAGGACAGTACTAATCCTAGCTGTTGATATTTCCCCTTAAGATAGTACTAACGCTAGCTGTTGATATTGCCCCTGAGGACAGTATTAAACCTAGCTGTTGATATGGCCCCTGAGGACAGTACTAACACCAGCTGTTGATATTGACCATTAGGACAGTACTATCGCTAGCTGCTGATATTGCCCCTGAGGACAGTACTAAACCTAGCTGTTGATATTGCCCCTGAGGACAGTACTAAACCTAGATGCTGATATGGCCCCTGAGGACAGTACTAACGGCAGCTGTCGATATTACCCCTTAAGATGGTACTAACGCTAGCTGTTGATATTGCCCCTAAGGACAGTACTAACGCCAGCTGTTGATATTGCCCCTTAGGATAGTCCTAAACCTAGTTGCTGATATCGCCCCTTAGAACAGTAATAACGCTGGCTGTTGATATGCCCCTGAGGATAGTACTAATTATAGATGTTGATACTGCCCCTTTGGATATTATTAAGCTGTTGATATTGCCCCTGAGGAGAGTACTAAACGTAGCTATGATATTGTCCCTAAGGACAGTAATAACCCTAGCTGTTGATATGGCCCCTGAGGACTTTACTATCGATAACTGCTGATATTGCCCCCAACGGACAGTACTAAACCAAGCTGTTGATATGGCCCCAGAGGACAGTACTAACGTCAGCTGTTGATATTGCCCTTTAGATAGAACTAACCCTAGCTGTTGATATTGCCCCTGAGGACAGTAATAAACCTAGCTGTTGATATAGCCCCTGAGGACAGTACTAACACCAGCTGTTGATATTGGCCGTTAGGACAGTACTATCGCTAGCTGTTGATATTGCTCCTAGGGACAGTACTAAAAGTAGCTGTTGATATGGCCCCAGAGGACAGTACTAACGCCAGCTGATATTGACCTGCAGGATAGTACTAAAAGTAAGTATAACCTTAGCTGTTGATAATGCCCCTTAGAACAATATTAACGCTAGATGTTAGTTTAAACATATTTATTGTACATCGATTGTAACGAAAGCTCAATGAACTTATTTGAATCACTCTCGATGTCTTCCTGAGTAGAACCAGTACTAAGCAATGCAGATAAAGTGTCTTGCTCAGAGACACAACGCATATGGCAATGGCGGGAATCGAACCCACGACTTTTGGATCATGGGTCCAACGCTCTACCACTAGTACTTACGTTAGTTGTTGGTATTGCACTTCTGGACATTACTTACGCTGGCTGTTGATATTGCCACTGAGCATCATACTAACGCTAGCTGTTGATAATGCACATTAGGACAGTACTAACGCTAGCTGTTGATATTGCCACTGAGGACAGTACTTACGTTAGTTGTTTGTATTGTACTTCAGGACAGTACTAACGTTTGCTGTTGATATTGCCACTGACGACCACACTAACGCAGGCTGTTAATATTGAGGACAGTACTAATTGTGTTGATATGACCCCTGAGGATAGTACTAACACCAGCTGCTGATATTGCCCCGTAAGATAGTACTAACGCTAGCTGTTGATATTGCCCCTGAGGACGGTACTAAACCTAGCTGTTGATATGGCCCCTGAGAACAGTACTAATACCAGCTGTTGATATTGACCCTTAGGACAGTACTATCACTAACTGCTGATATTGCCCCTAAGGACAGTACTAAAATTAGCTGCTGATATGACCCCAGAGGACAGTACTAACGCCAGCTGTTGATATTGACCCTTAGGACAGTACTATCGATAGCTGCTGATATTGCCTCTAAGGACAGTACTAAACCTAGCTGTTGATATGGCCCCTGAGGACAGTACTAACGCCAGCTGTTGATATTGCCCCTTAATATGGTACTAACGCTAGATGTTGATATTGCCCCTAAGGACAGTACTAACGCCAGCTGTTGATATTGCCCCTTAGGATAGTCCTAAACCTAGCCGCTGATATTGCCTCTTAGAACAGTAATAACGCTAACTGTTGATATGGCCCCAGAGGATAGTACTAATTCTAGGTGTTGATATTGCCCCTTAGGATATTATTAAGCTGTTAATATTCGCCCTGAGGAGAGTACTAAACATAGCTATTGATATTGTCCCTAAGAACAGTAATAACCCTAGCTGTTGATATGGCCCCTGAGGACTTTACTATCGATAGCTGCTGATATTTCCCCTAGGGACAGTACTAAAGCTAACTGTTGATATGGCCCCATAGGACAGTACTAACGTCAGCTGTTGATATTGTCCCTTAAGATAGAACTAACCCTAGCTGTTGATATTGCCCCTGAGGACAGTAATAAACCTAGCTGTTGATATAGCCCCTGAGGACAGTACTAATTCCAGCTGTTGATATTGGCCCTAAGGACAGTACTATCGCTAGCAGTTGATACTGCCCCTAGGGACGGTACTAAAACTAGATGTTGATATGGCCCAGAGGACAGTACTAACGCCAGCTGATATTGCCCTGTAGGATAGTATTAAAGTAAATATAACCTTAGCTGTTGATAATGCCCCTTAGAACAATATTAACGCTAGATGTTGATATGGCCCTTAGAACAGTAATAACGGTAGCTGTTGATATGGCCTCTGAGGACAGTACTACTTCTAGCTGTTTATATTTCCCCTTAGGAGATTACTAAGCTGTTGATATTGCCCCTGAGGACCGTAATAACGCCAGCTGTTGATATTGCCCCTTAAGATAGTACTAACGCTAGCTGTTGATATTGACCCTAAGGACAGTACTAACACTGGCTGTGGATATTGCCACTGAGCATCATACTAACGCAGGCTGTTGATAATGCACATTTGGACAGTATTAACGCTAGCTGTTGATATTGATACTGAGGACAGTACTTACGTTAGTTGTTTGTATTGTACTTCAGGACAGTACTAACGTTTGCTGTTGATATTGCCACTGACGACCATACTAACGCAGGCTGTTGATATTGAGGACAGTACTAATTGTGTTGATTTGACCCCTAAGGATAGTACTAACACCAGCTGCTGATATTGCCCCTTAAGATAGTACTAACGCTAGCTGTTGATATTGCCCCTGAGGACAGTACTAAACCTAGCTGTTGATATGGCCCCTGAGGACAGTACTAATACCAGCTGTTGATATTGACCCTTAGGACAGTACTATCACTAACTGCTGATATTGCCCCTAAGGCCAGTACTAAAACTAGCTGCTGATATGGCCCCAGAGGACAGTACTAACGCCAGCTGTTGATATTGACCCTTAGGACAGTACTATCGCTAGCTACTGATATTGCCTCTAAGGACGGTACTAAACCTAGCTGTTGATATGGCCCCTGAGGACAGTACTAACGCCAGCTGTTGATATTGCCCCTTAATATGGTACTAACGCTAGATGATGATATTGCCCCTAACGACAGTACTAACGCCAGCTGTTGATATTGCCCCTTAGGATAGTCCTAAACCTAGCCGCTGATATTGCCTCTTAGAACAGTAATAACGTTAACTGTTGATATGGCCCCAGAGGATAGTACTAATTCTAGGTGTTGATATTGCCCCTTAGGATATTATTAAGCTGTTAATATTCGCCCTGAGGAGAGTACTAAACATAGCTACTGATATTGTCCCTAAGAACAGTAATATCCCTAGCTGTTGATATGGCCCCTGAGGACTTTACTATCGATAGCTGCTGATATTGCCCCTAGGGACAGTACTAAAGCTAACTGTTGATATGGCCCCAGAGGACAGTACTAACGTCAGCTGTTGATATTGTCCCTTAAGATAGAACTAACCCTAGCTGTTGCTATTGCCCCTGAGGACAGTAATAAACCTAGCTGTTGATATAGCCCCTGAGGACAGTACTAACACCAGCTGTTGATATTGGCCCTAAGGACAGTACTATCGCTAGCTGTTGATACTGCCCCTAGGGACGGTACTAAAACTAGATGTTGATATGGCCCCAGAGGACAGTACTAACGCCAGCGGATATTGCCCTGTAGGATAGTATTAAAAGTAAATATAACCTTAGCTGTTGATAATGCCCCTTAGAACAATATTAACGCTAGATGTTGATATGGCCCTTAGAACAGCAATAACGGTAGCTACTGATATGGCCTCTGGGGACAGTACTAATTCTAGCTGTTTATATTGCCCTTTATGAGATTACTAAGCTGTTGATATTGCCACTGAGGACCGTAATAACGCCAGCTGTTGATATTGTCCCTTAAGATAGTACTAACGCTAGCTGTTGATATTGACCCTAAGGACAGTTCTAACGCCAGATTTTGATATTTCCCCTTAGGATAGTCCTAAACCTAGCCGTTGATATTGCCCCTTAGAACAATAATAACGCTAGCTGTTGATATGGCCCCTGAGGATAGTACTAATTCTAGGTATTTATATTGCCCCTTAGGACATTATTAATCTGTTGAGATTGCCCCTGAGGAGAGTACTAAACGTAGCTGTTGATATTGCCCCTAAGGACAGTAATAACGCCAGCTGTTAACATGGCCCCTGAGGACAGTAATAAACCTAGATGTTGATATAGACCGAGGACAGTACTATCGCTAGCTGTTGATACAGTCCCTAGGGACGGTACTAAAACTAGCTGTTGATATGGCCCCAGAGGACAGTAATAAACCTAGCTGTTGATATATCCCCTGAGAAACTAACGCCAGGTGTTGCTATTGGCCCTTAGGACAGTGCTATCACTAGCTGTTTATACTGCCCCTAGGGACGGTACTAGAACTAGCTGTTGATATGGCCCAAGAGGACAGTACTAAATCTAGCTGTTTATATGGCCTCTGAGTACAGTACTAACGCCAACTGCTGATATTGCCCCTAAGGTCAGTACTAACGCCTGCTGTTGATATTGACCAATAGGACAGTACTATCGCTAGCTGATGATACTGCCCCTTAGGAGAGTACTAAATCTAGCAGTTGATTTGGCCACAGAGGACAGTACTAACGCTAGCTGTTGATATTGTCCCTTAGGATAGTACTATCGCTAGATTTAGATAATAATATCCCTATGGATGTTTAAACGCTGGCTGTTGATATTCCCATGAGGTCAGTTCTTACGCTAGCTGTTGATATTGCCCATGAGGACAGTACTAATGCTAGCTGATGGTATTGGCCCTGAGGACACTACTTACGCCAGCTGTTGATATTGCCTATTAGGACAGTACTAACGACAGCTGTTGATATTGGCCCCGAGGACACTACTTACGCCAGCTGATTATATTGCCCCTAAGGACAGTACTGACGTTGGCTGTTGATATGGCCCCTGAGGACAGTGTTATCGCTGGCTGTTGATATGGCCCCCTGAGGACAGTACTATCGCTAGCTGTTGATACTGGCCCTTAGGGCAGTACTAAAACTAGCAGTTGATATGGCTCCAGAGGACAGTGCTAACGCCAGCTGTTGATATTGCCACTTAGGATAGTACTATCGCTAGATGTTGATAATATCCCTATGGATGTTTAAAAGCTGGCTGTTGATATTTTCCCTGAGGTCAGTTCTTACGCTAGCTGTTGATATTGCCACTGAGGACAGTACTAACCCAAGCTGTTGATATGGCCCCTGATAGACATAGATATTTTGCAGTTATCTAGATAAAACGTTACAATATCTAGATAGTTAGGTAGCTACCTAGTGACAAAAATAGAATACCACCATTCTGGTGATACTTAAATAACTCGTGTATTTATAAAGTATAAATACAAATTATTCACTTGTGTACGTAATATGGTCGTTGAGTACATGCACCGGACCTGGACCACATGTGTCCCTAATATGTTTTTTCCAACGAATTAGACACGTGTACTTAATTCGACTGAATTACATTATGCGGTCCGAGTATTACCTTTCATACCCATCTAACCCCGTCTCCAAGAAGTGAAAGCGGGTTTGGTTGGGGTATGAAATAAAACCTTAATTTTGGCTTTAAAAAGGTGATTATTGTAAAATTAAAACATTTAATAGGTAATTGTAAACAGGTTATCGCATTATTTCAGTAAAACATGTTTTTAAACGTGTTTTATTGCCAAAAATATCCGTTATAAAATCCTGCTAATATAAGATTTCCCATCGCTTAATGGTATTAAGGCGGGACCACATAATGAGGGGCATGTGTGCGTAATTTTGTCTGGCTCAAATACGGTTCCACAGACCACTTTGTATTGCACTGATCATGAGAGGTATATTACCTTTGATTTTCAATATATGTTTGCATATACTAGTATCATTAAATGAACTAGTTTTCACTATCGGTTAAGAATGTCTTCAAGTGTGTACATGATTTCCTTATTTTGATATCATTGGTATGTCTGATGCTTGGTGGTATTATATATGTCCTATTACAGTTATATGTTGCCTTTCACTTATAGAGATATAATTAATTAATTGTCAATTAGAAGCCATATCTCATTACTTTCCCGATTACAGAAAAAGTAGTCTCTGGTTCAAGAATCAAAAACATTGTGATTAAACATGATTGTTGTGTTTAATTATTTGTTTAGTTTTATTTATCTTCATGTATGTATATATGAAAGTATGTATGTGTGAAAGTATGTATGTGTGTGTATATGTGTGTATGTGTGCGTGCGTGCGTGCGTGCGTGCGTGCGTGTAAGTGCGTGCGTGCGTAAGTGCGTTCGTGCGTGCTTCTATGTCCCAGCGTAGTTACGGGTCTGACGCAATGCTATTTTTTTGATCTTTGGAGATTGGAGCTCGATGTTTATATTTAGATATCGGTGGTACATTTTCAATTGCTTTTGTTTTCTTCACTTAATTTTCGATTCGGTGGTTCCACTACTCCGGCCGATAAAAGGCTATGGGTATTGTTAAACCACTCATAGGATATGTTGTCTGCTTTTTAATTGAGTCTTTCGGCTGTTACTTTTGATACACAGGCTTCATAACCGCTGGAGCAACTAAACTCCATTTTGTTTATTTTGCTCTTCGGGGCATACACTTTTGTTAGTTACTGGGACGGTTAAACGTATATACTATTGTTTTATGAATACTGAGTTCTGCTATACCCGACACTAGGGTGAGTGAGCGGTAGCTAGCTTATTTCACTACCTTCATGAACAGTCAAATGCATATGTATCGTGTTCTGTCGTTTCCAAAGGTCTACTCTCATACTCTTTTAAGTTACATAACGCGGCAGTCGCATACATGCGTCGACCATGACAATGAATTGTGTGATGGTATTATCACATAATGCGTACACGTCACATATTGCGTATTGAATTTGATGCATTATATGAATAATCATATTAACCGTCGTTTCCAAGGAAAGCTCTACGTGTATTTTGCGTCACTGATTAACACATAATTTCATCAAGATTTATAATGAGCAAATGGGACTGTTCAACGGCTTAAAATCTCCATCGAAGGAGGGCGCACGTGTCACAGAACCTTGCCCTAATAATTAACGGTCAATTAAAGCTCTCATTTAGAAAAAAACATAAAGGTAGGGTAAACGAAAAGACGACTATGCATACACATACACACTGGTGAGAAACCGTTTAATATTAAATATCACAAGTTATGAATATATTGTCCCTTTCGCGTATCAAGGAAGTGACCTAATCAATTTAATTAACCGTTCAGGAGTTTACTGACGTTAGCTGTTGATATTGTCTTTAAGTATAGTACTGAAACAATGGAAGCTAGTAGGTGATATTTTCGCAGAGTTCAGTATTAACCGTATCCGGGTTTTTTTCACTTTGGACAGTACTGACACATGATTTAAAAGAAAACAATTATTATATTAAAGCAGATCATTAAAAACAAACTGTCGCTTAATTGCCCTAATTTCTTCTGGCTTTATAAACTACCAGCAGGTTTATGTTTGTACAAGCATTTTATTTCTTACTTAAATATTGTGACTTGCGGAATACTCTTGTTATATTCTTAGTGATATTATCCAAGAATGTTCACATGTACAGGTGATCAACACATGAAGTAAGCAAACTAATCGGGAAGGGTCGGTGGATGGGGTGGGGTGGGGGGGGGGGGGGGTTGGGGGCGGGAAATACTCTGCCCATCACTCTCGGATTTCATGTGCTGCATACACACTGGTGAGAAACCGTTTAAGATTAAATATCGCAGGTTATGAATATATCGTCACGTTCGCGTATCAAGGAAGTGACCGAAGTAATCTAGTTTGTCATTAAGAACTTTACTGACGCTATCTGTCGATATTGTCCTAGAGCACAGTACTGAAGCGATGGAAGCTAGCAGGTGATATTATTGCAGAGTTCAGTGCTGATTGTATCCTTTTTTTGCCCTGAGGACAGTATTGTCACATGAATTAAAGCAATATAATTATTATATTAAAGCTGATCATTATTATATTAAAGCTATTCATATAAAATAGCCTATTGCTTAATAGCATACCTTTCTTCTGGCTTTATAAGTTACCAGTAGGTTTTTATACAAGCATTTGATCTCTTAAGTAAAGTGTGACTTGGTGAAAATTATTGTCATATTCTTAGTTCTTTTTATTGTTAACCCTTTTGTGTTAGTGATGTAGTTTGCATTTATTATTACTTTTGCCTTCTTGTTTGTCTGTTTGCGAATTTTGGGGTTTACTTTGTTCTGTGAAAGCTGCAATTCCTATTCGATTTCTATAACTATTTCTATTATTTCAAGCATGTTCACATGTATAGGTGATTCACACATAAAGTAAGCAAAATATCCGGGTGTGTTGTGGTAGGGTGGGGGAATATACTCTGCCCACTATTCTCAGATTAGGGAATAGAGGCAGCATACTCGTACACACTGGTGAGAAACCGTTTAAGATTAAATATCACAGGTTTTGAATATATCACTTTCGCTCATCAAGGAAGTGACCAAAGCCGATAATTTTGCCCTCAGGACTATACCGACACTAGCTATTCACATTGCCCCTGAGGACAGTTCTAACGGTAACTGGCTGTAGATATTGCACCTGAGGAAAGTAGTAAGATTATCTGTCGATATTGCCCCTGAGGACAGTATAAACAACATATGTCAATAAGGTCCTTAGTGAGGTCCTTAGTGACAAAACAAACATTGTCTGTCAATTAAATCCCAAGCAACAATTCTGTCAAAAAGGTCCATATACACAATACTGACGTCATCTGTCAATAAGATCCCTTTCAACAATACTGACGCCGTCTGTCAATTAGGTCCCTATAGACAATATGAACTCCATCTGTCAATAAGGTCTCTATGGACAATACCCACACCATCTGTCACTAAGGTACCTGTACTCAATACACACTTCATTTATCAACAAGGTCCCTATGGACAATCATGACGCCATCTACCATTACGGTCCGTTTCAACAATACTTACACCATGTGTCAATAAGGTCCATAGAGACAACACAGACTACGTCCATTCAGATCATATTGACGCCGTCTGTCAATGAAGTACCTATTGACAAAACAAACACCATCTGTCAATAAGGTCCATTAAGACAATACTGACTCTATCTGCCAATAAGGTCCCAATCAACAATACTGACACCATCTCTCAATAAGGTCTCTATAGACAATAATGACACAATCTTTCAATAAGGTCCCAAAATAAAAAAACTGATGCCACATGTCACTATTGTCCCTATTTGCTATACATCTGTCAATAAGGTCCCTTTGCACAATACAGTCTCGACCCATATAGACCACACTAACACCATGTATCAATAACGTCGTTATTGACCAAACAAGCACACTGTCTTAATAAGTTTCTGATAGGAAATACTGAGGCTATCTGTCAATAAGGTCCCAATCAACAATGATGGCAAAATCTGTGAATAAGGTTCATATATACAATACTGACGCGATCTATCAACAATATTGACGCCATCTGTCGATACGATATCCTATCAACAGTAATGACGCCACCTGTAAATATGGTCCGTATAAACCATACTGACGTCATCTGGCGATAATGTCACTATTGAAAATACTGAAACAATCTATCAAAAAGGTACCTATAGACACTGGTACGTAATCTGTCAATACGGTCCTTATAGTCAATATAGGCACAATGCATCAATTGGGACCCTATATACAATATGAACTCCATCTGTCAATAAGGTTTCTTTGGACAATACCAACATCATCTGTCACTAAGGTACCTGTATCCAATACAAACTTCATTTGTCAACAATGTACCTGTGTACAATAATGACGCCATCTATCAATAGGATCCCTTTCAACAATATTTACGCCATGCGTCAATATGCTCTCAATAGACAACACAGACTATGTCTGTCAATAACGAACCTACAGACCATACTGACGCCATCTGTCAATTTGTCAATAAGGTCCATGTTGACAATACTTACGCCATCTATCAATAAGGTTCTTACAGACAATACAGTCGGCATCTGTCATTAGGTCCTATAAACAGTACAGACGGCATCTGTCAATAATGCACCTTTAGACAATACTGCCGTATTCAGTCAATAAGGTCCCTATAGACAAAACTTACGCCATTTATCAATAAGGTTCCTATGGACAATACACACGGCATCTGTCAATAAGGTCCCTACAGACAATACATCAGGCTTCTGTCAATAAGGTCCCTACAGACAATACAGTCGATATCTGTCAATAATGCCCCTACAGACAATATAGACGGCATCTGTCAATAAGGTCCCTATAGACAATACTTACGCCATCTGTCAATAACGTCCCTATAGACAATACAGACGGCATCTGCCAATAAGGTCCTATAGACAATACTTCCGCCATCTGTCAATAAGGTCCCTATAAACAATATAAACTTATTGGCAGATGCCGTCTGTATTGTCTATAGGGAGCTTATTGAAAGATGCCGTATGTATTATCTGTAGCGGCATTATTGACAGATGCCGTCTGTACTGTTTATATGGACCTTATTAACAGATGCCGTCTGTATTGTCTATAGGGACGTTATTGACAGAAGCCGTTTGTATTGTCCATAGGGACATTTTTGACAGATGTCGTCTGTGTTGTCCATAGGGGCCTTATTGACAGATGCCGCCTTTATTGTATATAGAGACCTTATTGACAGAGGCAGTCTGTATTGTCTATAGGTAGCTTATTAAAGATGCCGTATGTATTGTCTGTAGGCACCTTAATGTCAGATGTCGTCTGTATGGTCTATAGGGACCTTCTTGACAGAATGCATCTGTATTGTCTGTAGGGACATTATAGACATATGCCGTCTATATTATCTTTAGGGACCTTATTGACAGATGCCGTGTGTATTGTTTATAGGGACCTTATTGACAAATGACGTATGTTTATCAATAGAAAAAATATTGACAGATGCTGTATGTACTGTCTATAGGGACCTTATTGACAGATGAAGCCTGTATTGTCTGTAGGGACCTTATTGACATATGCCGCCTATACTGTCTATAGGGACCTTATTGACAGATGCCGTCTGTATTGTTATAGGGAACTTATTAACATATGCCGTCTGTATTGTCTATAGGGACGTTATTGACAGATGCCATATGTATTGTCTATAGGGACCTTATTGACAGATGCCGTCTGTGTTGTCCATAGGGGCCTTATTGACAGATGCCGCCTATTTTGCCGATAGGGGCATTAATGACAGATGCCGTATGTTTTGTCTATAGGGACCTTATTGACAGATACCGTCTGTACTGTCTATAGGGACCTTATTGACAGATGCCGTCTGTACTGTCTATAGGGACCTTATTGACACATGTCGTCTGTATTATGTATAGGGACCTTATTGACACATGTCGTCTGTGTTTTCCATAGGACCCTTATTGACAGATGCCGCCTATATTGTCTATAGGGACCTTATTGCCAGATGCCGTCTGTATTGTCTATAGGGAGCTTATTGAAAGATGCCGTATGTATTATCTGTAGCGGCATTATTGACAGATGCCGTCTGTACTGTTTATAGGGACTTTATTGACAGATGGCGTAAGAATAATCTATAGGTGCATTAGTGACAGATGCCGTCTGTATTGTCCATAGGGATCTTATTGCCAGATGTCGTCTGTGTTGTCCATAGGGGCCTTATTGACAGATGCCGCCTATATTGTCTATAGGGACCTTATTGAAAGATGCCGTCTGTATTGTCTATAGGGAGCTTATTGAAAGATGCCGTAGTATGTTATATGTGTAGCGGCATGATTGACAGATGCCGTATGTACTGTCTATAGGGACCATATTGACAGATGCCGTCTGTATTGTTTATAAGGACCTTATTGACAGATACCGTCTGTATTGTCTGTAGGGGCATTATTGACAGATGCTGTCTGTATTGTCCATAGGAACCTTATTGGCAGATGTCGTATGTGATGTCCATAAGGCCCTTATTGACAGATGCCGCCTATATTGTCTATAGGGACCTTATTGACAGATGCCGTCTGTATTGTTTAAAAGGACCTTATTGACAGATGCCGTCTGTATTGTCTGTAGGGGCATTATTGAGAGATGCTGTTTTTTTTTTGTTTATACGGACCTTATCGACAGATGGCGTTTATATGGTCTATAGGGACCTTTTTGACAGAATGCGTCTGTATTATGTATAGGGACCTTATTGACAGATGCCGTCTGTACTGTTTATAGGGACCTTATTGACAGAAGCCTTCTGTACTGTCTTTAGGGACCTAATTGACAGATGCCGTGTGTATTGTCTATAAGAACCTTATTGATAGATGGCGTAAGTATTTTCTATACGGACCTTATTGACAGAATGCGTCAGTATTGTCTGAAGGTGCATTATTGACGGATGCCGTCTGTACTGTTTATAGGGACCTTATTGACAGACGCCGACTGTATTGTCTATAGGGACCTAATTGACAGATGTCGTCTGTATTGTCTATAGGAACCTTATTGACAGATGCCATCTGTATTGTCTATAAAGACCTTTTTGAAAGATGCCGCCTGTATTGTCCATATGTGCATTATTGACAGATGCCGTCTCTGTTGTCAATAGGGACCTTATTGACAGATGCTGTCTGTATTGTCTATAGGGGTCTTATTGGCAGATGACGCCTGTATTGTCTATAGGGACCTTCTTGACAGATGTCGCCTGTGTTGTCTATTGAGACCTTATTGGCAGATGGCGTCAGTATTGTCTATAGGGGTATTAGTGTCAGATGGCGTCTGTATTGTCGATAGGGGCATTAATGACAGATGCCGTATGTATTGTCTATAGGGACCTTCTTGACAGATGGCGTCTATATTATCTATTGCGACCTTATTGTCAGATGGCGTCAGTATTGTCTATAGGGGCATTAGTGACAGATGGCGTCTGTATTGTCGATAGAAACCTTATTGGCAGATGTCGTATGTGTTGTCCATAAGGCCCTTATTGACAGATGCCGCCTATATTGTCTATAGGGACCTTATTGACAGATGCCGTCTGTATTGTTTATAAGGACCTTATTGACAGATGCCGTCTGTATTGTCTGTAGGGTCATTAGTGACAGATGCTGGTTTTTTTTTTTGTCTATACGGACCTTATCGACAGATGGCGTCTATATGGTCTATAGGGACCTTTTTGACAGAATGCGTCAGTATTGTCTGTAGGTGCATTGTCGACAGATGCCGTCTGTACTGTTTATAGGGACCTTATTGATAGAAATCAACTGTTTTGTCTGTAGGGACCTTATTGACAGAAGCCTTCTGTACTGTCTTTAGGGACCTTATTGGCAGATGCCGTGTGTATTGTCTATAGGAACCTTACTGATAGATGGCGTAAGTATTTTCTATAGGGACCTTATTGACAGAATGCGTCAGTATTGTCTGAAGGTGCATTATTGACGGATGCCGTCTGTACTGTTTATAGGGACCTTATTGACAGACGCCGACTGTATTGTCTATCGGGACCTTATTGACAGATGTCGTCTGTATTGTATATAGGAACCTTATTGACAGATGCCATCTGTATTGTCTATATAGACCTTTTTGAAAGATGCCGCCTGTATTGTCCATATGTGCATTATTGACAGATGCCGTCTCTGTTGTCAATAGGGACCTTATTGACAGATGCTGTCTGTATTGTCTATAGGGGTCTTATTGGCAGATGACGCCTGTATTGTCTATAGGGACATTATTGACAGATGTCGTCTGTGTTGTCTATGGCGACCTTATTGGCAGATGGCGTCAGTATTGTCTATAGGGGTATTAGTGTCAGATGGCGTCTGTATTGTCGATAGGGGCATTTATGACAGATGCCGTATGTATTGTCTATAGGGACCTTCTTGACAGATGGCGTCTATATTGTCTATTGCGACCTTATTGTCAGATGGCGTCAGTATTGTCTATAGGGGCATTAGTGACAGATGGCGTCTGTATTGTCGAAAGGGGCATTAATGACAGATGCCGTATGTTTTGTCAACATCAACCTTATTGACAGATTGACAGATGGCGCCAGTATGGTCTGTAGGTTCGTTATTGACAGACATAGTCTGTGCTGTCTATAGAGAGCATATTGACGCATGGCGTAAATATTGTTGAAAGGAAACTTATTGATGGATGGCGTCATTATTGTACAAAGGTACATTGTTGACAAATGAAGTTTGTATTGGATACAGGTACCTTAGTGACAGATGATATTGGTATTGTCCAAAAAAAACTTATTGACATATGGAGTTGTTATTGTATATAGGGTACCAATTGATGGATTGTGCCTATATTGACTATAGGGACCGTATTGACAGATTACGTACACACTGTCTATAGGGACCTTTTTGACAGATGGTGTCAGTATTTTCAATAGGGACGTTATCGACAGATGACGTCAGTATGGTCTATACGGACCATATTTACAGGTGGCGTCATTACTGTTGATAGAGTATCTTATCGACAGATGGCGTCAATATTGTTGATAGAGGCCTTATTGACAGATCGCTTCAGTATTGTATATATGGACCTTATTGACAGATTTTGCCATCATTGTTGATTGGGACCTTATTGACAGATAACCTCAGTATTTTTATCAGAAGCTTATTAAGATAGTGTGCTTGTTTGGTCAATAACGACGTTATTGATACATGGAGTTAGTGTGGTCTATCCTATTATCCTAAGGGGCAATATCAACAGCCATAGATAACACTGTCCTAAGGGGCCATATCAACAGCTATCGATAACACTGTCCTTAGGGGCCATATCAACAGCTATCGATAAAACTGTCCTCAGGGGCCATATCAACAGCTATCGATAACACTGTCCTAAGGGGCAATATCAACAGCTATCGATAACACTGTCCTAAGAGGCAATATCAACAGCTATCGATAACACGGTTCTCAGGGGCCATATCAACAGCTATCGATAACACTGTCCTCAGGGGCTATATCAACAGCTATCGATAACAATGTCCTTAGGGGTCATGTCAACATCTATCGATAACACTGTCCTTAGGGGCCATATCAACAGCTATCGATAAAACTGTCCTCAGGGGATATATTAACAGCTATCGATAACTGTGTCCTAAGGGGCAATATCAACAGCTATCGATAACACTGTCCTTAGGGGCAATATCAACAGCTATCGATAACACTGTCCTCTGGGGCCATATCAACAGCTATCGATAGCACTGTCGTTAGGGACAATATCAACAGTTATCGATTACACTGTCCTAAGGGGCAATATCAATAGCTATCAATAACACTGTCCTCATGGGCTATATCAACAGCTATCGATAACACTGTCCTAAGGGGCAATATCAACAGCTATCGATAAACTGTCCTCAGGGGCCATATCAACAGCTATCGATAACACTGTCCTAAGGGGCAATATCAACAGCTAGCGATAGTACTGTCCTCAGGGGCCATATCAACAGCTATCGATAACACTGTCCTCAGGGGCTATATCAACAACCAACGTTACTACTGTACTTAGGGGCAATATCAGCAGCTGCCGTAAGTAGTGTCATCAGGGCCAATATCAACAGCTGTCGTTAGTACTGTCCTAATGGGCAATGTCAACAGCTGGCGTAAGTAGTGTCCTCAGGGCCAACAACATTAGCTAGCATTAGTAGTGTCCTCATGGCCAATATCAACAGATAGCGTAAGAACTGACCTCATGGGAATATCAACGGCCAGCGTTTAAACATCCATAGGGATATTATCTAAATCTAGCGATAGTAATATCCTAAGGAGCAGTATCAACAGCTAGCGTAAGTACTGTCCTCTGTGGCCATATCAAGTACTAGATTTAGTACTGTCCTAAGGGGCAATATCAGCAGCTAGCGACAGTACTGTCCTATCGGTCAATATCAATAGCTGGCGTTAGTACTGTCCTTAGGGGCAATATCAGCAGTTGGCGTTAGTACTGTCCTCAGACGGCATATAAACAACTAGGTTTAGTACTGTCCTCTGGGGCCATATCAACAGCTAGTTTTAGTACCGTCCCTAGGGGCAGTATCAGCAGCTAGCGATAGTAAAGTCCTCAGGGGCCATAGCAACAGCTAGGGTTATTATTGTTATTAGGGACAATATCAAAGCTCGTTCAGTACTCTCCTCAGGGGCAATATCAACAGCTAATAATATCCTAAGGGGCACTATCATAACCTAGAATTAGTACTGTCCTTAGGGCCATATCAACAGCTAGCTATTACTGTTCTAAGGGGAAATATTAGCGGCTAGGTTTAGGACTATCCTAAGGGGCAATATCAACAGCTGGCGTTAGTACTGTTCTGAGGGTCAATATCAACAGCTAGCTTTAGTACCATGTTAAGGGGCAATATCAGCAGCTAGCGTTAGTACTGTCCTCAATGGCAATATCAACTGCCTGCGTTGGTATTGTCCTCAGTGGCAATATCAACAGCCAGCGTTTGTACTGTCCTAAGTGTAATACCAACAGTTATCGTTAGTAATGTCCTCGGGGGCGTTATCAAGAGCTAGCTGTAGAACTACAATATCAACAGCTAGTCTGTAACATGCACAGGTATCAACAGCAAGCTTTTGTTCTGTCTATATGGACACTATCAACAGCTATTGTCTGTAACATCCACATGAACAATATCAACAGCCAGCGTCATATAGGGATACTATCAACAGCTAGAGTAAGTACCGTCCACAAGTCAATATCAACAGGTAGCGTTAGTCTTGTCCTCAGGGGCAATGTCAACAGCTAGCGTTAGTACTGTCCTCAGAGGTATTATCAACAGCTAGCGTTAGTACTGTCCTTCGGGGCAATATCGCCGGCTAGCGTTAGTCCTATCCTAAAACAAATACAGTGAGTACTATTAAACTCTACGAAAATATCACCTACTAGCTTCCATCGCATTTGTACTGTCCTCAGGGACAATTTCAAGAATTAGCGTCAGTAAAGTCTTGAAGGACAAAATAAATTCCTTAGGTCACTTCCTTGAAATACAAAAGGGACAATATAGTCATATCCTTAAACGGTTTCTCACCAGTGTGTATGCATACTTGTCTTTTCGTTTACCCTACCTGTTTGCAAGCAATGTTTTTCCCAAATGAGTGCTTTTGATGAATGACCGTTCATTATTCGGGCAAGGTACATGTACTGTGAAACTGCCATCCTTCGAAGGGGATGTTAAGCCGTTGACCAGGCCCATGTACAGGATGGGCCACACCCTATATAATTATGCTCCTTACATATTTTGCTGAAATTCTTTGTTAATCAGTGACAACATGCCAGCAAAGCCTTCCTCGGAAACCAGGCTGTCATGTTAGTCGGAAATGAATGTGTGTAGTTTAAAAAAAAAATAGCAGTAGGCTAGCACCTCTCCCCATAACCTGAGACGGGTGGACAGAGAATATTCCCCGCACCTCGTCTTGTTCCGTATTTGGAAACTCAAATTACTCACATATCTGACGTTTCCATGTTAACGTTGTCGATTTGTGTTAGCTGTGTTCGTGTTCAAGTTTCAAAACACAGAATACGTGTCAGCGCGAGATATGTCGAAATGTAAAAATTCCAAAGATATTCACCTGAAAAACATGAACTAGTCGTACGAAAATGTCTAGATCGATGAGGTATTCTTCTCTATGGTGCGTTTTATGCATGCACGCTTGATTGTTAAGTTTAATCTATTGCTGTATGGCGGCTGTTTATGCATGCATATCTTGATCTCTTCATGAACCTGTCTTGATAAGGTCGACCCTGATACCTACTTATTCTAAAAGGGCATCACAGTAACTCTGTTGTAGGTACGCACCAGAAGAGCTACGATTCTCGCTGCTAGAATATACCAAAAGTATTAATCAAGTCACATTGTACTAAGACATCATGTTCTTGCATATAAAGCTACTGGTACTTTATAATGACAGAACAAATGGACGTTTTTATTTTTAAAAATGGTCTGCTTTAATGTAATAAGGTTCGTCAGTACTGTCCTCAGCGGAACAATAAACGGATACAGGCAATACTAATGTCTGTGAAAATATCACCTGCCAGCTTCTCTGGGTTGAGTACTGTCCTCAAGGACAATATCAACACAGCTAGCGTCAGTACAGTCCTGAGGGACATAACAAACTGCTTAGGTGAATTGATTGATACGCGAAAGGGACGACATATTCATAAACTCTGATATTGTACCTTACACGGTTTCTCACCAGTGTGTACGCACACTTGTCATTTCGCTTACTCTAACGATTGCAAGCAATGTTTTTTTCCAAGTGAAGGTTTGGGCAAATGACCTTTCATTATTCGGGCAAGGTACTGTGAATCTTATGCCATCCTTCGAATGAAATGTTAACACTTAGACCAGTCCCATGTAGGAAGAGTCATACCTTATATATGCTCATGACATATCTCTGAATTTCTGTGTTAATACGGCAAAAGGCCCGTGGAGCTTTCCTCGGAAACGACGCTGCCATGCTAATTAGACTAGACCGTGTGCAGTATCTATAATTAGGAACGGCGGGGACAGCACCTCTCCCCTAATCTGAAAGGGGTGGGTAGAGTATGTCCCTCCCCGCAACCCCCACAACACACACACCACACGAACATTGTTCTTATAATATATGCAGATTCCCTATGCATTTGTACATGGTTTGATAAAATAACAAATAATATACCAATAGTATTCATCATTTCACATGTAATTAATAAATCGTGTTCTTGCAAATAAACCGACTGGTACATTATCGAAGGAAGAGGTGATAATTAAGCTAAAAGACAGTGTTTTTTTAAAAAATAGTAAGTGGTAATGTCTAGGCGATGTGAGAGATGTCTCTAACACCCTTTAAGTGTAATTATTTTAAACAGTAGGCGAATGTGTGTATTCATGCAGGATAAAATCCAAATAAGTCACATATATTAAGTTTTTATTTCGTTAAATGGTATAATATGGTATTTCTCCTGTATCGGCTAATAGTTCAGTTAATTCCTAGGCACTAGTAACTTCTACTTCTAATTAGAAAGTAGTAACTGCTTAGGAAATATGAATTAAAAATAGCATACACATCGATATCCACGATTAATGCGTAATTGCGGCTGGTATAGCAGTTAATTAGCACTAGTAACTTCTACTTTGCTAAAATGAGTAACTAGGCATATTCGGAAAATTAAAGGACAATAGAAACATCTATCACATCGCCTAATATCTTAATGTATGTAGCTGATATGGCTTCTCTCCTGTATGCATACTCACATTCGACTACTGTTTAAAAAAGTTAATTGCATTGATTTGTGTTTTAAGGAGCAACAACACATGAAAGTTTATATGGCGCCTAACAGGAACGAACGCGCCAGGCTCATCCTCCATTTACATCAAGATAAAATATGAAGATTGGGCCTAGAACCTTCTTACCTGCAAAACTGCAGAATTGCTGCAAATTCTATACTAGACACTCCATTTACGATGGAGCCACGTTTCCACGTTTGCATACGCGGTGTCATGATGGGCATGATAAAAAATGACCAAATGAATATGAATGTGTGTGGGGGGTGGTGGTGGCGGGGGAGGAGGGGGGGGGGGGGGGTCTACCCCGCAACCTCACGGGGAACAAAATGAAAGTTAACAGATGACAGAGACATCGTATTTCTCTTATCAGGATATCTCTCACATCACCTAGACATTATCACTTGCTATCATTTAACGAAATATAACAGAATGGCTTAATATATTTGATTTATATGGCTTCTCCCCTGTATGTATTCTCACATTCGCCTACTGTTTATTTCCTAAGCCGTTACTACTTCCTAATTATTTTTTAAATAGGAGGCGAATGTGATTATTCATATAATGCGCCAAAACTTAATATCCAATATGTGACTTGTACGCATTATGTGACAAAAATAGTTGTTGTTTTGTGCTTTGTGCTTTTTGTTGTTGTTGCTGTTGAGTGTTGTTTGTGTTGTTGTTGTTGTTTTTTTGGGGGGGGGGGGGAGGGGGCAGTGGTTGTGGGTTGGCTGTAAATAGTGTTTTTTAAAGTTGCGCATCACCCCTTAACTTGAGTGCGTGCGTGAGTGCGTGTGTTTTGGTTATAACTTTTTTTTTTTAACTTGCGCTCCACCCCCAATGTCAAATCCTTTATCCGCCCCTGAGGAGGGTGCATGCTCCCCAGATTTTTTCTAAAGTAAGAAGACTTTATTTTATGGATTTATGCAAACTGGATCCGCCCATGCCCCCACCCCACTGCCTAACTAACAACCAAAGAACAATCAAAGTACATACGTTTCAGATTTTAGGTCGGGGTGCTCCCGGTGCCCGCACTGGACCCGGCCCTAGACCCATCCCACTACCACCTGTACACCCCAACCAACAAAATCTAACTATATGCATATAATTATTACTTTTCAGATTTTAGCCTGGTGCACCCATACCCCCCGGATCCGCCCTTGCCCTCCCCGACCCACGACCCACTTCTCACCCAATATATTTCTTTGCCTCGGTGTCAGTTTATGTCTGGTTACGGCACTGTGCGTGAAAGTTATTGCGTGAACGTTATGCATAGCATCATGACAGATGTATACTCCGCTTTTTGTGAATTAGAGAATGTGTGCTAGGAATCGAAGACATTCCATGCCGATATATTATATCCACCTTAGAACACGACATCCCAGACCATATCAGGACCCGATTTGCAATCAATTGTAACTAGAAGAACGGTATTGAAACAAAGGTTGAAGGAACGCGTTTGGACCTAAACAAATCTTTAAAAACAAAAAGATCTTAAAAAAATCAAAAAATCTGATTGTTTGTTTTTGTCTAGACTTGTACACAAATATCAAAACATATCAAATAATTGCAAAACTGTACACCAAAATTCCTACCCCATGTAAGAGACTGTAGTAGACATGTACAACAGCAGAGCACAACATCAGAGCATATAAATAAATGAAAAACTGTACACCAGAAACAATCCTACCCCATGTAAGAGACCATAGTGAAAAACAATTCGACGCCGTGTAAGAGACCATAGTCAAAAACAAGCATACACCATGTAAGAGACCATAGTCAAAAGCAATCATACCCCATGTAAGAGACCACTATGGGGTAGGCATTTTGGGGAGGATTGTTTTTGGTGTACGGTTTTTAATTTTTTTTAAATATGTTTTGATGTTTGTATACATGTCTATTCTATTTGTTTTTTATTTTTTTGTTGTCTTTTTTATGTTTATTTCTTCAACCTGTCTATTGAAAATAACAATTTCTTCCAGTCATATTGTTTTGGTGGATGAGTGGTAAGCATACTTGGTCATACTTGCCTCTCGTACCAGACGTCACAGGTTCGATTTCCTCTGGTAAGCCTACTAATGAAAGTATGCCATCCTCAGAAGGAGGTGTGTGTAAAGTCATAGGTCCGTGTGCAGGAAGAGCTATACACGTGGTATTCGGTTATTCGTCAACAGAATTGCACATAATAAATGAAATTGCGTGTAGATAGTGGCAAAATATAAGAAACATATACATCTAATCTATTTTATAACTCTAACACCATAGCATGTTTTTTTTCAATATCGACGTGTGCTTTAACTAAACGATTACAATACAAAACTTCCTCCCCTTAATCTGTTATAAATGGCGTTTTCACAATAAAATCGCAGTATATACGTGTTGCGTCCCTTTTGTTGTGAAACGCCATTTAGGGGCATAATTGACAGCTGGAGCTTCGTCGGGGCATTATTGACAGGAGGGGCTTCAACAACAGCGAATGATTTGAACCCCTCTCGGTTTGCGGCCCCCAAAACATTAATAGGAACACGATGTAGAGTGAAATAGCACTTTCCCATAGAAATTGAAAACAAAAAGAAATTGCTATACGACGAAGCGCAACATGCAAGTCGAGACAAAAACGATAGAGTTAAACTAGTAAGAGACAAATTGTTCGTAAACGGTAGGCAATTCCACCCGAAAGCACCCAACGACCGTGCACACGTGTTTAATGAACGCTTTTCACATAGGGACCAACATCAATGGGGACAACAAAAATGGCAAGACAAACAACAACAACAACATGGAGGTCATGCCATGGGGGAGCAACATCAGCAAGCAAGACAATAACAACAACAGGGGCATCCTCAACAACAACACGGATGGAATGAAAGGGGACAACAACATCAACACCAGCATCAGGAAAGAGAACAACAACGAACGTTACAACGTGAAGTAGCAAAACAACAACAACAACAACAACAACTGTTACAAAAACAGCAACAAGAATGTATACAAAGAAGTAACAGGGACAACACCAACAGGGACAGCAAACACCAAATAGACTTATGTACGAACGAAATCGCAACTCGGGAAATCTATTCACGCCGATTTTAAAAAACATTTAACAATGAAAACAATGGGAGGATAACAACATCCAACAGTTACTGAATTTTGGGTGACAGCTGCGTAGACGATTGGGAGAGTAGAACTTCGCTTGCCGGCAAAAAGAAGGCAACATCGCCACTAGACGCCGAAAAACAAAAGGATTGCGCAGAGGATAGTGACACATCATATTCTGGGGAGACGGACGCACAAAACAGTGAAACATGTACATGTATTTTACCATTGCATGTACCACAGACAGAAACACCATCGATCGGGTCAGAAGGTGTAACGCTCACCGAAGTGCTGATCATTCACTCAAATAACTATAGCCATTCAGACAACGAAAATATTGTGCACGACTGTAATCCGGTCAGCTCGCTGAATAACGGGGATGATTAACAAAGCGTGGGAGATAGCTAGTGTCCTTTATTGAAAGACAGTGACAATTCTCATGCAGGTATCTCGGTTTCAAAACGAGTACACTTCTTTCGATCAAGCTCCTTACTTAAATTCTATTTTCTCTTTTATAAACTACTACCTGGCACAGATACATTCATTTTGTGGTTGGTTTGTATCCCTATTGATACTCCTGCATCTATTTGATATCCATTATGCAGATTAGCGGAGATTGGAGGACATGTCCACCCACACAGTACCCCACCCACTAAATTTCAGCATATACTGTATACTTCCGGTTTAGATCCGCTGTCATGTTCCAACAGTACATCACTCTGATCACTGTATGCACATTCCTTATCTGCTACAGAATCACCTTTATAGAGCATGGCCCATCTTTTAAGCACAGTGATGACATTGAGAATATCAGATATAGTGATGATAGACGCATATCTTCAGATTCCCGTTCAATACAATGCATTGCAACAATGTTCGGCACAAGGAAGAAACCACAGGGACCTGTTTGTAAAGATCGCCTGGTGCTCTTCTACATATGCAGCCTCCTACTTTTGGACACTATTGAACCAAACCTAGGACCGAGGCCCTTAAAGTATCCTTGTGGTCACTGTAAAAAAGCGGTTAAGTGGACAACACCCGGCGTTCGCTGCGACTCCTGCAAGACTTGGTATCACCAAGAATGCATGGGAATGAATGACAATGTTTACTCTGCTCTAAAAAACATCAGTTGGAAATGTATTCAGTGTGGACTCCCTTCTCTTCATTCTATTTGATACATCAATATTCGAGACCTCAAATTCCTTTGAGCCGTTATCACAGGGCTACCAGAACATATCGTCCGAACATGAACTTAGCTTCAACAACCCCAGGGCAACATCCTTACCCAATCGCAGTACCCCACAACCCAGACCAAGAGTACTTACATCCACATCTAGTAACGCGACCGACACATCCTTTTCGGACCGTATAAGGCATCCAAGTCTTACTGGCATCAGTGAATCACAGCTCATACATCGCAGCTCCAAACAAATAGACGACCTGCCCATGAAAGTCCTCGTGATAAACTGTCAGTCCATCGTCGACAAGAGACCCCTGCTAGAAAACCTGATTGAAACAACCAAAGCGAACATTGTCATCGGGACAGAGTCGTGATTGAAACAACATCATCCATCGACAGAAATATTTCCAGATGATTTCAAGGTATACAGGAAAGATAGGTCAGGTCAAGGAGGAGGCGGTGTATTTATACTTGTATCAAATGCATTTGAGAGTACCGAACCAGAGGAACTTCAGGTTGAAGGCGATAGTGAACTTGTTTGGGCCAAATTAACAATTACAGGAGCAAAACAACTCTATATAGGTTCATTCTATAGACCTCCAGACAACAACAACCCCGATTGTCTTGCAAAGCTTCATACCTGTCTTTCACGGATCCCACAGTCAGCACACATTTGGCTAGGTGGTGACTTTAACCTACCAGACATTGATTGGACAAACAACAGTGTAAAGCCATATGCAACTAGATCCTCACAGATCCAGGATCTATTAAGCATCAGCAGTGACTACTACCTAGATCAACTTGTTTTAAGCCCAACTAGGATAACTGAGGACTCAGAAAACATCTTGGACCTGTTTTTCACAAACAATCAATCACTGGTAAACACAGGTGCAATTATTCCAGGAATATCTGATCATGAGACCATCTACATAGAGTCAAGCCTGCGACCATCAAAAATCAAAACAGCACCAAGGAAAGTCTTCTGCTAACGAAAAGCCAACTATGATGCCATCAAAGATGAACTTGTTCAACTGGAAAACACCTTCACTACAATGAGTGAACGATCAACATCTGAAGAGTTATGGACATTATTCAAAGGGAAACTACTCAGTCTCATAGAACAGTATATACCATCAAAGCTCTTAATAGGAAATAAACATAAGAAGCCATGGATCGACAGGACAGTCAAAGCAGGAATCCGTACAAGGAACAAACTCTTCAAACGCATGAAAAAGTCAGGAAAGGCAAGTGATGTTAGAAAATACAAGGAATCAAAAAAGAATATCCAACGAGCAGAAAGACAGTCCTTTTGGAATTATATAAACAACATTATTGAAGTTGGGACCCCAGACGTTGTAAGACCAAGTAAACCAATATCAGTCAGTCTTCACCCAAGAGGATACTACTTCAGTTCCTGACCCAGACGGGACCCCTTATCTATCCATGAATGACATCATAGTCACCACAGAGGCAGTCGGAGCACTATTGCTAAAAATCAACCCCACGAAAGCATCAGGCCCTGATCAGATCCCAGCCAGAGTCCTTAAAGAGTGCCACAAGGAAATCGCACCACTTTTGGCGATCATCTTCAACATAGCCATACGCACAGGAGTCACGCCTACAGACTGGAGACAAGCCAACGTTATAGCAGTCTTCAAGAAAGGGGAGAGATACGATGCCAGCAACGATCGCCCAGTTTCACTCACCTGCCTATGCTGCAAGCTGTTGGAGCACATAGTCGTCAGTAATGTGCTGAAACATGTAGACATGAATAACATCCTGACTGATTGCCAGCATGGTTTCCGGGCAAGAAGAAGCTGCGAGACACAACTCGTGACACTCTTTCACGAGATTGCTTCCTCGTTAGACACTGGGATCCAGGTTGATATGGTCATTCTCGACTTTTCTAAAGCATTCGACCGAGTCCCACACCAACGCCTCCTCAAGAAACTCAACCATTATGGCATCAGAGGTAGCACATACAAGTGGATTGAATCTTTCCTATCCAACATACATCAGCAAGTGACAGTAGAGGGTTCTACATCAGACAGTGCAGCAATGCTAAGCGGAGTCCCTCAGGGTACCATCCTCGGCCCGCTCCTGTTCCTCCTCTTTATAAATGACCTCCCAGACAAGTGAGCCTCTAAAACAAGACTGTTTGCAGATGATGCCATTGTATACAGACAGATAAGGAAAGAAGATGATTGCCGAGCTCTCCAACAAGACCTTCTGACGCTAGCAGATTTGGAACAGAAATGGGGTATGGAGTTCCACCCAAGAAAATGTAGTATTCTCCGTACCACAAGGTCCAAGAACCCTAAAATCCACAACTACAGATTAAAAGGGCACACTCTACTAGCGTCCGACACAACCAAGTACCTAGGCGTAGACCTCCAATCAACTCTTTCCTTCAAAAATCACATCGACAGAGTCAGCAAAGGCGAATTTTATGCTAGGGTTCCTGAGGAGGAACCTAAGATCACCGAAAGAGGACACCAAGTCAAATGCATATATCAGTCTGGTGAGACCACATGTGGAGTATTGTGCGACAGTTTGGAACCCACACCATGCAAACCAGATCCATAAACTAGAAATGGTACAAAGACGAGCGGCGAGGTACGTTACCAACCGCTACAGAGATACCAGTAGTGTAACTTCCATGTTGGATCACCTGCAGTGGCAGACACTTGAAGACAGACGTTCCAAGCTCCAACTAACACTCCTCTACAAGGTGGTCAACGACTTAATAGACATCCGCTGCTCAGAGTACCTCACTCCGTCTACAACACGTACAAGAGCACTACATTTTAAGAAATTCCAACACTTTTCTGCAAAGACGGACACATTCAAGTTTAGTTTCTTCCCGAGAACTATCCCTGCCTGGAACACACTCCCAGCTGCTGCAGCTGAGGCCCACTCATTGGTACACTTCAAGAGGGAGCTTTCCGCTTTCAGCCCTTAAACCAGAACCTCATCTAAACCTACTATGAGTCAAATGATGATATGAAACTGTGTTAGCGGGGACACACTTGTCCCTGGTACCTCCTCGGAAGCTGAATTGGTTCATATGAGATGATTCTTTGTAGGTTTGGGCATCTTTCCTGTACCTCTTTCTTTATCACCTATACCGATTTATTCTTGTATTTATTCACCTTATAGCAATATTTACGTCTATTATTGTCTTTATTATTTATTCTAGTTCATCCTGTACTTGCTTCTCTTAACTCTTATTTTATCTTGTGCTCACATTATAAATAACCGCGATGCAAAGTCGTTTTTCCGTTGAATGATTGTCATATTTTGACAGATCAACGTGTACTATAGATGTAGATGTAGATGTCAGGCACACATTTAATCGTTTTGAACATAGAGATATTGTAAATGTTTGTGGACATGCCTATAATAAAACAGCGACTGCACAACCAGGTAAACCTGTTCCACAATTCAAGCCGAATATTTTGTCATTAAATGTTTGTGGTTTAATGTCTAAGCTAAAATGTCCCCAGTGGATATTTCAGGTTATTGCGTTTATTATAATAATAGAAAACGGATTTCAAGGCGCCGGTCTGGTGGTATTGTTTTACCTATTAAAGAACAATTGCTACCAATGATCCACGATGAAGGAGAAGCAATATTAGATTTGTTTAAAACGTTTAATATTCCGCCTGAGAGAAATAGTGTGGACAAACGGCAAAACGCCTATGGCTACACATTGTTGGACTTCGGTAAAAAATAATAATTGATTTATTTTAAATAAATGGTAGAATAGGCTCAGATCAAACACAATGCCCGAGTAAACTGAATGTTTTTTGTTTAAGCGTCTTATCCAGTACGTTTCACGCAATTTACGTTCTGCGTCGAAAATTGCGTGAAACGTACTGGATAAGACGCTTAAACACAACACATCCAGTAGGAATCAACAAAGGGGACTAGATACATCTCACAGAATATATAAATGTAAACACACATTCTCCGGTTTTATTACTTCCCTTGATCCAATTTTCTCCATTTATTTATTATTTTAGCCTTATTCATAGTTTCAATTAGCTTTGGAGTTGTTTTTACTATATTCTGCAGTATCGATTCTTTGTCTTAGGTATAGAGGTAGGGTTATTCACTCACATACTCTCTCTTCATAACTAATCATAAATGTCAGCGTACAATTTTACTTTCATCCAACCAGCAATGTTCTATTATTAGTACTTTTGTTACTTCCCCTGATCAAAATATCTCCATTTATTTAATTTAATTTGTTTAGCCTTATTCATTGTTTTTATTAGCTTTGGAGTTGCTTTATACTTTATCCTGCAGTATCGATTTTAGGTTTTTGGTTTTGAGGTAGGGTTTGTGTTATCTTTTTTACATTTTTACTCTCTCTTCATAACTAAATGTCAGGGTATAGTTTTACCCTCATCCAACCAGATATGTTCTTTTATTAGTATCACATTTGGCTCCAGAGTAACCAGTTTCTGCAACACTGCCAAACGATAAGTTTTTTTTAAAGAGCTTTATTTAAACTGCCATGTACTTTAGTGTTTTTTTGTTTCGTATTTGTTATTTTCGTGTTTGTGTACCCCTGGTGAAGGCGTGAGCCGAAAGCGCTTGGGTTTTTATAAACTGTAGCACTGTATAAATGTTTTTTTCCCCATCTATTAATTTATTCCAACATTTTCGTATCCCTTCGGGGATCCATTGCTTTTTGAAAGGTATTTTGTAGATGTATGTATTTTCTCACCCGTATATATATATGTGTGTGATTGTCAGTGTATTAGGTAGAAATTCAAGAACTGGGTGTGCAAATATGCAAACAGGATGTGCAAAATAAGTTGCTAACACGCGTTACGCGCCAATTCGCGACAAATGGGTGTCTCTGGAGTAATTTATTTTTACAGATAAAGGTGAAAAAAATACATTTTAGGTCATATTTCATCTATAAATGTATACAAAACATAACAATATTGAGAAAGTAAGAGTTTGGAAGACTTAGTGTTGTTGAGGATAAAATTTTTTTTTTTTTTTTTTACCCCACCCACTCCCTCAAATATTGGCCGCGATTTTCCAAAAACGGCCGTGCAAAAGACGGCTGCACGGTTGGCTGGCTAATACACTGGTGATTGTTACATATAATACTGTAAACATGTTTACACCAAACCCAGATTAGGCAACACAATACCGACATAACTGTTTAAGCAAATATAGGACAAAGAAAGAGAATTACTCACCATAGTGCTAACCGAAATCCGAACCATGTAATGCTACATTTATGTCCACAAGTGAAAGTGATTACACATGATTGATAGAATAAAGCGGCTACCGTATAAAATGCAATACGCTCGAACATCACGTGCAACATGTGTTTTCTTTGTTTATTGACATACAACAATCTTGTAAAGATACTAAGATATAAGATCGTCTGTGAATTATTATCTTTCTTTGTCCATACTTTAGGGTCAAGATTGAATCTTGAATCTTGATGAACATATAAAACATTTCTTTTTAGTTTAAGAAAAAAAAGACAAAACACAAAACTTAATATAGTACCCATATAGTATCCACCAATAGTGTACATAATTAAATCTGCATTACATTTTATAAATGTGTATGGTATTGAAATGACGGAGAAAAGAACATCAACACGTATGTTTTTTTTGTTTTTGTTTTGTTTTTATAGAATACATTGATATGTATAAATAAACACAATATCTCCCTCCCACCTAATCACGTATTAGATATTGACAATATACACTCAAGTGATATGAAAACGCAACACGGGAATTTCCGCTATATATTGTATATACTGCACACTTCATTGCACATAATATTCCAAAGAAATCCCAAGATGTTTTTTAAAAAGAAAGTTGCAGTTAACTAGAGAAAGGACACAACTGTGATGTTGTAGACGTTTTAATCACACTACACTTTGTAACAAGAACTTCATAAATGTTGAAGTAGCTCTTTGAAAAATTGAGCTAGTTCAGTACTGTATTTAACGTAAATAGTTTGCAAAATGTTGCATCCTAAGTTTGCTCACATGATTGAGCCAAACGCGTACTCTGTGAATAATGAAACATTGAAGGAATACTATTTGCTGTATTATTTGTTGTTTTAGTATTTTTTCCAAAAGGAAAGGTCTTACGTAGCCATGTACCATTCGATTAAAAGCAGCATATTGTACATACAATATATAGCGGAAATTCCCGTGTTGCGTTTTCATATCACTTGAGTGTATTATGTTGACTGTCTAGTTTTTGTGCAGAGTCTACTTAGAGACTCTTTTTTCCTTACCTTGCTACTATTTACATTGAATTGAGTTTAAATTGCCATTCCGCCATAATGACATTATTATCATTCCCCCGTAATGACATTATTATCATGCACTGTCTGTGTTGACTCCATTGCTGTTTGCTTAATATGTAAACCTTGGTGAAATAAAGAAAGTACGACACGTGGACACATAAATAGGTCATATTATGCGCAAAAACTGATGAAAGATGAAAAAATGAAGTAGTAATTAAAAATTAATGCAAATATATAAAGATAAAACTATTCAAAAATAAGGGATGATATGGTAGTAATATAAACTGTATATGTAAATCAACAAATGCCCGTCAACGGGTATTTAAACTGGTGCATATATATAAGAACATATTATAATGATTTATATAGTCGTCTGATTTCTTTCAGGAAATCTAAAACAAGACTAAAATCTATAGTATCAAATAACTCTTTCATAGTATTAATATTGTTGTACCTTTGACGCATATATAGGATCAAAGTTTATACATTCCAACAAGATGTGTTCGACCGTTAACAGTGCAAAGCCATTCTCCGAGTAACGGTTTAGAGTCTACCTGTAGCATTCAATTATATACTTGCACATATTCGTGTTTATTTAACCAAAATACCATTAAATTCAATATGAGATATCACTAAAATTAAATAATCATTAAATGTGCAACATGTTGTGTCATTACATTTAATTTCAATTAAATTGAAAGCATGACATCTTGGCGTTACGCACTGTATAGAAAATATATCGTTTACATTTAATTGCAATTAAAATGCCATAAAATCCTAAATACAACATTTACGCACTCCTTAAATGTGCAACATGATGTATTGTTACATTTAAATTCAGTAAGAGATATCACTACATTTAAGTATTCATTATATGTGCAGTGTGATGTATCATTACATTTAATTTGAATTAATACATATCATTAAATTGTAAGTTTGATATCTTAGGAGTAATGCTTTGTATATGAATTATCGTTATATTTAATTGCAATTAAATTCCACCAAATTCAGTATGAAATTGTAAGCTATCATTAAATGTGCATCGTGGTGTATCGTTACCTTTAATTGCGATTAAATGCACTTAAATGCCAAATACAAGTTGCAAACTTGTATTCTACCTTTAAGTGTACTAGCAATTAAATTTCAACTAAAAACAACAACAACAACAACATAAACTTTATTACTCTCAGGCATCAACATGGTGAAAACATGAGGAACATGTACAATACAAACAACATTATTAAACAGTGAAACTAATGACTAATTAAATAATATATTTCAATTTGTAATTATGGTCGGGAGTTGGGAGGGAGTAGTGAGGGTGGGGGCAAGGGGTAGGGGGCAGTCACAATGATATTATAAATAATTACATGTCTAAATAGAGACACATACCAGTATTTCGTAAACATGATATATATTCGGTACGCGTCTTATACTATTAATATTTTCTTCCTTTAGTGGTTTTCAAAAATACTTATAGCGGAGACAATCGTGTCATCCTTATGACATTTAATGAAATCTTCCTTTTTCCACCTTGTTATCTCCCTTCTGTCATAGTTTGTGAAGAAACCCCAGAAACAGAACAAGGGAGAGATATGCACATGTATGCGTAGTGAACAAAGAGGGGAAATAATGAAACAGAGAGTGAAACAATTATAAACAGAACAAACAATAATAAACAAAAACAAATGCAGTAATGGAATGGTTTAGTAATTCTTTGTCCAATGTTTCCATTTCTTTGTGCGAAAGAATGAATAAATAAATGCAGCCTTTTATATGCAAATTAGATTACGTTCACTGAGAAGAGGCTAACTTTGACTTATCACACGATTTGCACGTAAATTGTTTTCATGTTGGTAAAATACAAATTTATGAATGAGGGAACTTCTTTAGTAGTACACGTGTGTTTCGGAATGTGTTGTTTGACGGATTTAACATCCGACTTGTGGATCAAATTGTTGTGATTATAACAAGTCGGGAGTTATTCACGTGCTTTATACACGTGCTTTATGTAATAGAGGTAGATATTTGCGATCAAGACACTTCGTTATGGATATGACTTGGATTACATGAAGCTACATTTTTGTGAGTACCATTGCTTTCGATTAGTAGTTTCTTGAATGTTAACATGGTCTTTTTTTTTTTTTTTTTTTTTTTTTTTAAATAATATTAATAATATAATAGTTTTTTTTTCTATAAAAAATACTAATACTATACTGAAAGGAAAAAGAAACGCAGGGTGCGTATTTCCGCTATATATTGTATATTTAATATGCTACTGCTAATCGAATGGTACATGGCGACATTAGGCCTGTCCTTTTAGAAAGAAGGTTTAAACAGCACTGAACACACCAATGGTTACCCCTTTAAAGTTTCATTATCGTCAGAATGCGCATTTGGCTCAAGCCGGTGAGCAAACTTAGGCTTTAAATGTTGCAATCACTTAACATTAAATACAGTACTGGACTTGCTCAATTTTTCAAAGAGGAACTTCAGCATTTATGAATTTCTTGTTACAACGTGTACTGTGATTAAAACGTCTACAACATCACAGTTGTGTCCTTTCTCTAACTAACAGCACTTTTTTTTTTTACAAAACATCTTGGGATTTCCTTGGAATATATATGGAATTAAGTGTGCAGTATATGCAATATATAGCGGAAATACGCACCCTGCGTTTCTTTTTCCTTTCAGTATATTTAAACAATAAAATGATATACAAATATTAGCACAAATGTACCGTCAATAATACCAGAATGGTCTCCGTAACACAGAACCTGATCGTACGAAAACGATAGGATCTGGTTATAGTGATATTAAAAAAGGCCAGTCAAACAATTTTAAAAGTGGAAATATGACCTTTATTTCATATCTTTCCTGCGAAAACGAAAGTAGGTAAGATAAAATTATGAAGTGACAGGTAGTCTAATAATTATATTTAAGGTATTTACACAGGAACACACTCGCGCGCACACACAGACGCAAGCATTTACATGTTCGCATTTAGGCAGTCAGCAATATATCTTTTCTCTAATGTACGGTTTTTAAAATCATAGATATAAATGTACTTAGTTTAAAAAGTGCTGGTTCTGACTTCGATGTTAGTATGCATTTCAAAGAATGCAAGTTTGAATTTAAATATTGGGACTCAATAAATGTCTCCCTGGTTGTATTAAAATGACTACATTTGAGCAAGTAATGGTACTCGTCGGCGATTTCGGTGCTAGTGCAAAAATGACATGTTCGATTTTGAACCAGGGTACCATCCCATCTGCCAGTCTCGATTCGGAATCGATGATTTGCGGTTCTAAATTTGAAAAGGATTTTGCATAAGAGAAAATGGTAAAACTTTGAAGTAGTTTTCTTTAAAAATGCTATATGATAACCCTTTGTTAGATAGCGTTAACTGGTGATTCCAGTCTTGTTTGTATTGATCAATATGTATCAGTTTAATGTTTTTGCTGATAGATTTATGTTGTATTGTGGATTGATGCTGCCACAGGTTATTTCTCCCTGTAGCGTTTAAGATGCGTTGTATATGTGCAATCCATTTGTATTCATGGTTTTGATTGTTTAACATAAGTTGGTAGATCATGTGGGAGTATTTACTTGTTTACTGTAATTATTCTATTCCAAAAGCCTAGCATGCGGCTTTTAATGATTATGGAAATGGGATATCGTCCTAACTCGCCGTATAGCGTATAAAGTGGAGTATCTTTTCTAGATTTTGTTATTTTCCTGAGGAAATCTTTATGCACTTTTTCTATAATATCAAGGTTTTCATAGCTTCATATCTCCGATCCATAAGTTAAGCTGGTGACAATAGTATGATCAAATAGTTTTAAAGTTAGATCGATTGGTAAATCAAGAGTTTTGACACTCATATACAAAAGCTGTAGGGCTTTATTTGCTTGCTCTACAACATGTTTTCTGGCTGACAAAAAAAATCCATTGCTATTGAAAAGAGTTCCAAGATATTTGTATTTGTTAGTAATTTCAATTTGTATACCGCCTATATCGAAAGAGTAACGGTGTCACAAAATGTCACGGGTAGAGCGTACTGGTCGTATATAGCTCTTGTTATCGGTTACACCCAAAATCTATTGTTCGAGTTGAAACAATTTCACCATATTCATGATCTATTCATGTAACACGTAAAAGCGTGCACATTTTAAGTGGCCGCCAGAGAGGCCGTGTCATAAGTTTAGTTTTGTGCTAATGCATGTAAACGTATAGGTAAATTTTCCTTAAACGGCAAAATTGTATAAGGGGCCTCTCGTGTTGATTCAATACTGTAGATTTAGCCACGTTTGTCACGGACTGAACGGGGAAAATAATGATTTGGGCGTAATGTTTGCTATAAAACCCATTGTCTTCTAGCTATCGCCGGGATCATCGATAGTACTTTGTAGGAACAGAGATTGGACGGCAAATTTCACAGGCAACATGTGGTTAGTAGTTTTATTAAACTTTTATCGTATATTTGTATTCAGTGGGCGGCGCCATCTTGTTTGGCGGTTACGACATCCGGTTAGCATTGATGTTTCTCAAACATAACTTTAGACTAGCATATGATTTGAAGTGACTTTATTAGATGTAATTATGGTAATTGATCATTAATTGTAAAACAATATTAATTTGATAACAGTGGATAATAGGTGCATTAATTAACGTTGGCGTATAATTCAGTGATTGTAATACACGATTGTTAACATTAGTTAACAATGAGATGAGTGACAAGAATAAATGCGTGCATGCATAACTCAGTGAGTGTAATATATGAGTAATTTGATCATGTTTATATTACATGTATTAAGGGCATTGATTAACAGCGACGTACATAGCGTATACATGGCGTTGTAGAATATGTATACATTGCTACTAATCATTAGTACAGCTTACATATATTGATTGAATAATGATTTGTTTGGGTAATGATAATTATGCAAGATTGTTATGTTTGTCAACCGACATCTAAAACGTATGTATAATTACAGCCTAAGCCATCCAGGGTTGGAAATAAGCCATCCAGGGTTGGAAATAAGCCATCCAGGATATAAGCCATCCAGGATATAAGCCATCCAGGGTTGGAAATAAGCCATCCAGGATATAAGCCATCCAGGGTTGGAAATAAGCCATCCAGGATATAAGCCATCCAGGATATAAGCCATCCAGGGTTGGAGTAAGCCATCTAGGTTTGGATATCCAGGAGTGGAGCTAAGCTTCCACGAATAACGTTACAAGCGGTGGAGACGGTCCCCGTACCTGCGCAGCCAGGTTTTACTAACGACAACCCCCGGGACACAAGGTGGGCCCGTTACCAGTCCTCACTGGAGGAATATCATTCACAATCTCAGTGGAGATTAACTATCATTGCATCGCGTCATCAACCCTTACAGAAGGCATTTGATGACAATCATCCATTGAATTCGCGCATCATCATCTTCATGAGCTCTCGCGCATCACAGTTATCGCGCTAGATCAACATTGTTATAGATTTAACAACACTTTAGTGTCTTAGACTTTCAGTATTTATAACAATACTAAGAACGTCTTAAACGTTCAGGAGAACATTCTTTTCATAGTTCATTTGTGTATTCGCTTGTTTTTTTAGATAATTGTATATATATTAAACATATTTTAAAAGTTGCATTAAATTTATGTAAATGCATTCACCGTCATTGATTCTTTCCTGAGTTAGCCCAACCACTAAGGTCATCCTGTGACAACTGGTGTCAGAAGTGGGATTTTGGGCGACTACGGAGGGAAAGAATCAATAAGTGATCTTTATTATGATATTACTAAATCTCTACTTATTATTTTAGAATTGTGTACCACCCTCTGATCCATCAAGGCGACTGTCGACGATCACGGCCACAGCTTGGAAGACAAGTCAAGACACGACAAGGGTAGGGTGAGTCCAAACTGTTGTTTTGTCCGTTCTTTCCTTGGCGCGAGGTCGCAGTGGTCTACACGAGTGGGTCTGAGGCACTTTTGCTCAATAATTTGGGTGTTTGTTTTACCTCCCTTGATATACACATAGTATCCAATTAGGTTGGCGAACAAGACGTTCTACTCATGTTGTGACACTCGAGTATACTTTTATTAATGGGAGAAGTAAATATACATGTACATGTTATGCACATTTCTATGATGGTTTAAGGTTTATGTCCAATATCAAATATAGATATTTTATGTAGTGTATATGTTTTGTGGAAGCTAGATACTATCTATACATAACCGTTAGTAGTTAGCGCTAGTACAAATGTGTATGTAACTTGTCCTATGATGATGCCCAGGTATTTACTGAGGACACAGTGACTTACCATTAGTAGTTAGGTGAGTAGAATTATTAGTGACGTGTGTATTGTAATTATTGTAGTTAGTAGTCCACAATGTCCATAGACATGACGTCCATAAAGGATCTTACGGAAATGGGAAAGGAGTTAGGGTATGCTGGAGAGGAGCTTAGAACCTTTGTTAAAGACGAACAGGCTAGGGAAAGGGAATTTAGACTTAAGGAAAGAGAATTAGCAAAGCAGGAAAGAGATGAAGAAAGTAGACTAGTTAAAGATAAGCTAGAATTAGAAAGTAGATTAGCTAAAGAGAAGCTAGATGCTGATAAAGAGAAGCTAGAATTAGAAGGCAGGTTAGCTAAAGAGACGCGAGATGATGAAAGCAGAATAGTAAGGGAGAAGCAAGAGTTAGAACATGAGAGGTTCGAAACAGATGGTAGACTAGCTAAGGCTAAGATGATAATGGAAAGGGAGCAAAAAGAGTTTGATCATAAGTTAGCTTTAGAGTTGGAAGCAGCTAAGACACATAGTAAGGAAAGTAAAACTGAAGGGAAAGATAGTTATTCTGGGAAGGTAAAAGGTTCGAAGTTACCATACTTTGATGCTGACAAAGATAACATGGACAGTTACTTGTTACGGTTCGAGCGTTATGCTGAGTTACAGGAATGGACCAAAGATAAGTGGGCAGTTCATTTAAGTGCGTTATTGAGAGGCAAGGCCTTAGATGTATTTTCTAGATTACCTAGTTTAGATGCTCTTGACTATGACAAGTTAAAGGATGCGCTTTTAAAGAGATTTGAGTTAACTGAAGAAGGTTTTAGAAAGCGGTTTAGAGCTTGTCTGCCTGAGAAAGGCGAGTCATTTATTCAGTTTATTAGTAGATCTAGAAATTACTTAGATAGGTGGTTAGAGTTAGGGAAAGTAGCGCAGACCTATCAGGGCCTCATAGATTTCTTGTTGCGGGACCAGCTATTCAATGTTTGTAGTAGAGATCTGTTCTTATTTCTGAAAGAAAGAAAATTAGCTAGTGTAGGAGAAATGGCAACACAAGCAGATCAGTTTGCCGAGGCTAGAGGCGGAGCTCATAATGTAGTGTCGAAAGACAGAACTTTTAGAGATAGGCAAGGGGACGATCATAAACAGAAAGGCCAGAGTGGAAACTATAGAGGTGGAGGTAGTTCGATGGGTTCTAGAGGAGGTAGCAATAGTGGTAACATAGGTAGACCTTTTATTCGTTGTCGTCACTGTCATGGGAATCATGCTTCACATGAGTGTAGAAAAGCGGTGAAAGTGTCCGCTGTCGTAGACAATTTTAGTGACAATAGTAGAGGGGACAACCATGTAGGTAGTCCGAACCAAGGTTTTAACAACCCATGGAATTTCGGTAGAGGTAGAGGTGGTCAAAACCGAGGTAGAGGTAGAGGCAGAGGTAGTAATAGTCCGGTTATTAAAACCGAGAGTAGTAGCTGTTGTGTTAAAGCGGATGGTGTAATGACGAAGATCGGAACATGTCTCTTTCCGTATGCAAATCTTCCAACGGCAGATGGTAGAGTGAATGGCACGGACGTAATTGTAATGAGGGATACAGGTTGTACAGGTGTGGTAGTTAGGCGTAGTTTAGTTACGGATGACCAGTTGGTAGGTAAACAGTCACCGTGTATGTTGTTAAATAAATCGGTAGAGCACGTGCCAATAGCGAGAATAGATGTAGATACACCTTTCTTTAAAGGGACTACAGAGGCACTATGTATGGATGACCCGATGTATGATTTAACGATAGGGAACATAGATGGTTCAGTTGTGTTTCTGGGCCAAATATGGCAATTTGAGTTTTGGATATATTTACCTTTAACTTCCATAAATTACAGTAATCATGAGAGGCAGTTCTGCTATATTGAAGAACTATTGGGGACTCGGATAATATTATTGTGTCATCTGCATATAATAACACGAGTAGTTTGAGCCAATTGTGGGCATCCTGATGGTCATTTATTTCAATACCTTGACTTTCACTTATTAGCAAATGTGATTCTAGATCATTTAAGAAGGTTGAGAATAAAGCCGGAGATACATTTTCTCCTTGTCGTACACCCGTTTCACAAGGGAAAAATGTGGAGGTTACACCTCCTTGTGACACACAGGACTTATTATTTTGGTACATACTGTATATAACTTTAAAATTTTTTACCATTTATAGAAGTAGATTTTGCCACAAACCCGTTCTCTAAACTTTATCAAAAGCTTGTGAGAAGTCCACAAAGGCCAGAATAACTTCTTTTTTTTTTTTAAGAATTTCAATGAGGGAATTAACGGCAAACATGTGATCAACACATGAATATCCTTTTCTAAAGCCTGCTTGATTTTCCTTAAGTAATTCATATTCATCGAGAAAGTTATTTAGTCTAGAGTTAAGAATGGAGGTAAACAGTTTCCCTAAACAGGTTAGTAGTGGTATTGGTCTATAGTTGCTTGGGTCATTTTTGTCACCTTTGTTTTTATATACTGCAAAAATGGTTCCTTCCAGCCAGCTATTTGGCATGCAACCGGCATCTAGTATTCGATTAAATAATAATGTATAGATTGGTAATAATATGTTTTTCGTAGATTTGATGAATTCGTTAAGTATGTTGTCCAAAGGACTTGGTGCTTTGGAGTTATTCAACTGGAATATGCTTTTTTTTTCCCAATTCCTTGTTCAGTTATAGGACACTTTAGCATCTCTTCTGCATTTTCTAATATTGCATCAGGTATGTTTATGTCTGGGTCTATTTCCTGGGCTGAGTTTACATTTTTGAAGTATTCATATAGTTTATTTAGGGATGGTGTTGTTGTTTTGGATTTAGATTTAATACTATTCAGGAACTTCCAGTATTGTTTTGGTTTAACGGATTGTATTTGTCTTAATTTAGTCGTTTTATTGTGTTTATACTGGTTTATATATACACTCAAGAGATATGAAAACGCAACACGGGAATTTCCGCTATATATTGTATATACTGCACACTTAATTGCACATAATATTCCAAAGAAATACCAAGATGTTTTTTTAAAAAAAAGTTGCAGTTAACTAGAGAAAGGACACAACTGTGATGTTGTAGACGTTTTAATCACACTACACTTTGTAACAAGAACTTCATCAATGTTGAAGTTGCTCTTCGAAAAAATTGAGCTAGTTCAGTACTGTATTTAACGTAAATAATTTGCAAAATTTGCATCCTAAGTTTGCTCACATGATTGAGCCAAACGCGTACTCTGTGAATAATGAAACATTGCAGGAATACTATTTGCTGTATTATTTGTTGTTTTAGTATTTTTTCCAAAAGGAAAGGTCTTACGTAGCCGTGTACCATTCGATTAAAAGCAGCATATTGTACATACAATATATAGCGGAAATTCCCGTGTTGCGTTTTCATATCACTTGAGTGTAGATTCATGGTGCGTTTGTACTGTTTACTGGCGTTATTTAATCTAGTTTTGTTCGTCACGTTTTTTAGTATTCTGTAACTTTCACGTGCGTCATTATAATTTTGTCTCGCTTGATGGCATTTAGGGCCATACCACGGTCTGTCATTTGAGTGTGTAGCGTGTTGATTGTTTTGGTAGTGTTTTGTTAGCAGAGTTAGATAACAACTTCGTTATTTCATCATTGATGTGGTTTATGGAATATGCTGTTTGTGGGTAGTTTTGTAATGTTAGCAATATTTCTTGTAAACGATTTGAGTCAATTTAGAAAATTATTTTCTGATCCTTGTTTCAACTTAGTTAGATTTCATTTTCACGAGACTTATGTTCCGATTGTATTTTAAAATTGTTTGGCTTATATTTATAATATGTCGCTGCATACCATCAGTGAATCTTCCCAGCCTGTGGGCCCAGTCAATTTTTTGGGGATGTGTCAATACGTAGCATTTCTCGTATAAAGTCCGTGATGGTTTGTTTACAATCTTCACGTTGGTTTTCGGGAAAACCTTTGAATATAAGATGTTTGCGTCTTGCACGTGCTTCTATACAAATCGATTTGTATTCAATGAGAGTGATTCTGTCTGCGTGTGATTTAACAACAGATTCTGCTGCCGACAATCTGGCCTTTACACGTATTGCAAAGTCAATTTTCTTTTCTATGACCTTGACCGTGTGTTCATTCATTGCCATTTTTGATAGTATCAAAGTCAGTTTATCATCATTAGAAATGTCACTATAATTTGGTGGTTCAAATTTGTCATACGGTTCGATGCTCTCTCCACCAGTGCTAATACGTTGACGTTTGCTACGCACATGGGTAAAATCATGGTCACCACCGCCTTGCCCTTGCTGTGTGAAAACATCGTGGACGCCACCATTTTCTGCAACGTCACGTAACACAGCAAAATAATTATTGTCTGACCGGTAATCATTTGAGTTGAAATGTCTTGCTCCTCGCCCTCGAGTGTTCCAATTGGTACCTCGACCCCTTGCGCCAGAAACTCGCATGTATGCCCTTGCGCTATATGTAGCCATAATCGACCTATTTACTTACTAAATACATGAATTTGTTGCAGCGTTTCAGATCACTAAACTGTCCATCGGCCATTAGTCACGTGATCAATCACACACATGGAATTTAATGACATTTCGGTAATTTAAGTTTTGATTAAATCCCTTATTTCATGCAGCGCAATGCTCAACATTATAGTGCTGCCGCACTGGAATACCAGGCCGTAGACGAATGACACGATAACCCCACCCAGTCACGTTATACTGACACCGGGCCGAACATTCCTAAAACTACCATTTATTTATATGCTGAACGGCAAACTAAGGAGCCGTATTATAAGGCCATTGTTTTAAACCGGCAAGGATTGAACTCTCACCTCCCGCATGCGAATCGGAAACTACTACTAGGCACAGATGCGACAAAAATACGCCGAGTCGTCGAAATTTACAGACTTAATAATTATGTTCATAAATAATAATTAAATAGAAGGTAATGTGCTACTAATTTAATACATTTGTACATTCCTTATGAATCTGCAGCAAATTATTTCAGCGATTTCTTTCGTATTTGACACAAATGAATTAATCTTTCAGATTGCCTATAGTCTCTTTAAAGTCAACCGCCAATTAATTTCAATGACATAGAAAGCACAATGTATATGACTAATCCCCCTAAACATCGTAGATGGTTCAAGTTGGACATTGGTTAGCTAAAATGACAAATTAAGGGAATCTTGACGCTTGTTAGGAAAAAGTTCGTGGGCTTGCAACGGCCTACTTTGCCACTGACCGTTCCAAGGCGGTAGCCCTATTGTCAAGCCTTTTGTGTTTGTGATGTCGTTTGCATTTTTTTATTGCTTTTGCCTTCTTGTTTGTCTGTTTGCGTGTTTGTTTCTGTGTTTTGTGGTTGACTGTCCTCCTTGAATGCTACTTTCCCTGTCCGATCTTTTTATATTTCTTTTCAAGACGAAAACTATTGTGTATATAGTTTTTCTAGGCGAAAACTATTGTGTATATAGTATATTATTCTAATTAAAGCGGGGTCCCAATGATCAGTACATGAAAAATAAGCTATTAATAAATGCAGACAATTTTCAAGTTTTTGCGTCTGTGTGATCAAGATCGATTCAGGACGTTTTGGCACCAAAACTGAGATATAGGGTCCTATAGAAACCACAGCGTCCGAACGCGATGACATCGTAGGTCCGCACTGTACTGCAAACAATGACTTGATAATACAAAGAAAGAGACACAAACAACAGAAAGGGTGGTGAAGACAGGGTTACCGACTTGGAACGGTCAGTAGGCAATGAGGCCTACTGGTTAGCTTAAATCGATTTTATATGCGCACAATCCTCGCTATTATCCTGTCTTCAGTGCCCAAATAGACAAGACAGTGTAAACAAAACTACATCCCATCAAAACGAATTATCTAACAATAAAGTTCACATCCAGAGAAACTAACTTAAGAAACACATACAAAATAATAAACATCTCAGGATGTATCCAGAAACCATTTCGACACCTAGACGAATCGGCACCTAGACGTTTCGGCATCAAACCATTTCGGCATCTATTTTAATTTTACCCTAGACGTTTCGACACCCATTTATATTTGAGTATTATAATGAAGTAAAAAAGTAAGAAATTAAATACTTTCTATAAAATCAATTTTAATTAATTTAAAATGCAAAGTTGATTGTCTTAAGGGCAACTCCGAAGCGGTTTTCAGCCTGAATACAACTAAAACATGAACATAAATAGGGCCCATATGATATTCACTTGTACAATTTAAGTAAATATGACTTTTATATGATATTGTAGCATGGTCACTGAAATTCCCTTTGTAATAGATCAGAGGTAAATCGTTTAATTGCAAATACTTGAATATGTTCCCTTTAACATGTATAATAATGTATACGTAAGACCAAATAAAAACGTATCAGTATTCATTCATACAATATATTTTAATTCTTCACTTTACCTTCCTGTCATCTCCATAACGACGACTACAGGTATGTGACTTGAACTAAGACTCCGCAAACTAACCCTTTATTAAAAATCGTCTACATATAAACCTATTTATGTGTCGACGTGCCGTAAAACACCATTCATTCATTCATTCATTCATTCATTCATTCATTCATTCATTCATTCATTCATTTATTCATTCATTCATTCATTCATGCATGCATTCATGCATGCATGCATGCATTCATTCATTCATTCATTTATTCATTCATTCATTCATTCATTCATTCATTCATTCATTCAAATTTACATTTTTATAGGCTGAACAATGTGTATCCGTTTCGTAAATAGTTGCTTTGGACAAATCAAGAAGGAGAAGAAGCCACTTGAAGAAGCGACTTGAACTAATTTTTGTTCAATATTGAATTGAAAGATGAACTCGTTTTGTCGTTTATAAAGTAATGCTTACGAATCCGGACTTGTTTATTTTTACAAACAATTTACTTATCCAGTTATAGGACTGTCCCGAAAACATGTAGTAGTTACTACTCAGCTCAAGTTACATGATAATCAGCTTAGTGTCGGCATACCCAGCATGAGGTCAATAAAATGGCAATAAATCACCTAACATGCCAGCTAATGAACTAAATTTTGTCCATGCAGAATTAAATGTTAGAAGTATATATCACTTCCTTATCTCTATTTGCAGATAGCATTTTGTTACACAAACTTATTTTTAATTTTTTAAATGTGCCTATCTGCTGTCAGATAATTGATGTCCTGCTGTGAAAAAAAATGGGTATTTTATTGCTCTGTGGTCAGTTAACTACACGGATGAATTATAGAGATTCTCAATAAACAGAGGAATCTCGGGACAGTCCTATAACTGTATCCCGGATTTTGAGTCACACTGGCTATGTTAATCAATACGGATAGTCATAGTGAGTTTATGGTCGTAAACTATAGGTACGTGCGGAATAAGGTTTGTGGCGTGATGTACATTTACAGGATAGGCCTATTCGTGTTACCAAGCCATTATTTGTTTTTACACTTCATATGTAACACTGCATATGTAACCAGGTACAGGTAAATGGTGAATACTCAATTTTAAACACCTATTTGGGGGCTTGTCCGGAACTCGAAGGAGGTGACCTCTACATTAATATTAAGGATTATTCACTAATTGTATGTAATGTTACAGTGATAAACAATCTGAATGCCACTGAATAGTTTACATGAAATTTGTAGTACATTATATTTACAATTTTATCCAATTCTTACCATTTAATGAAAAACAGAAACATAATAACTGTATGTATGAATTAAGGTAAATATTGTTTAAAGGCTCATCAACTCATCAACACATTATAAGTTATTTAGAGCCACCACGGAGAGAATCGAAGGATACATAGGGATCCGGGAACCAGCTGGTATTTTCTTACATAGATAAATACAAGCAAGCAGAGCAAAGTACAATATGAAACAGAAAATGCATAAGTAAATATACATGTATATAAAATGTATATTCCACGACTCCAATATACTGCATGCACAACTTTGTTTACCAGTTTAATAAGCCAAGTCCTAAAATCACCATGTTGTGATTTTGTTTCCGTCAGGGAATTAAAACCCTTCACACAAAATTAACGACGAGAAAAATATAATGATTTCAACACAATCTAGACCATGATCATAAACTGATAATTTCTAATTTACATACTTATCAAGTTTGTATTTACTAGTCAAATGCAGTACTGACTAGATAAAATTGTTAAACTAGAAGTTAAAGGGAATGTAGCGACACGGCCAAACCATCTTTATTTTTGAGAGTTCTGAAATACTTGAATAAGGGTGAAAGAATTATCAAAATCGGATGATAAACAAAGAAGATATGATCATTTAAAGTTTCTGTTGAAACGGATATGGAAACGGCCATTTTGAGAGCTATGACATAACGGTTCTAAATGACCATATATGGAATATTTATAAATATGAAAATTTACTGATTTATAAGGAAAAAATGACAGCAACTGTATGAAAAATATGTAATACTTAATGGCAATAATGCTTTAAATGATCAGTAAAAAAAATCATTCATTTGCAGTGATTTTCTTCGTTTTAAACGATATTTATCAATATTCCATATAGGGTAATATGGAACTATGACGTCATAGTTCTAAAAATGGAACAACCTTTAAATGGTCATATGTTTTTCGTTTATCATCCGATTTTATTAATTCTTTCACCTTTTTCCAAGTTTTTCAGAACTTTTAATAACAGAGCTTGTTTGGCTGTGTTGCTACATTCCCTTTAATGGACAATGGAACAGTCGCAACTTAAAAATAATTAAATTGACACAAGCTGGCCATGAGTTGATCATGATGCATTTAAATATGTTTAATGCAACTTTGAAAATTATGTCAACATACTCCCTTTCGATAACATAGTAGTTTGGTTACCGTGGAGACTATACATCCAACTTGCGCTTGCAGTAGGGCTGCACCCACACTTATATCAGAGTCATCCGTGCTAAGGAATACTAACTCTATTGTGGTACTTCTCTAAACTCAAGTAGCATAGCATTGAGACGCTTGTCTCAATATTTAATATAATAATGTCTCAATATTTGGGTAACCTTATGCTTGAACATGCCATTAAATCGTTCATCTAAACCATTACACATAGACCGATACAGCGTGGTCGTTATCCAACGTAAAGCAAACCACAATCAGTCGGTACTTCCTCTGGTACACCTAGTCTACTGAAAATAATCAACTAATGCTTCAGCTACTCTTTAAGTTTCAACTGAGACCAATGCTACTGCCTCTGGATACTATAGTTAAAGTACACCTGTTTTCCTATCCGACACTGGTAGTATTAGTCCAACAATATTTACGGCTACCTGTTTAAAAGGTTTTATCTATGGGGCATATAACCTAAATGTACTTTGGTCGCTCGACCTTTTGGTATTGTACTTTGGCATACATCGCAGGACCGACCGTGCTTGGTAACATCTCTACTAACACATGGCCGATCAGATAAAACTCTGCTAATACTCTGTGACGTTTACATTACGCCTAACTTACCTCCCATAACTGACAGAAGAGCAAAATATTTCAAATAATATACATTGTTTTTAATAAATTTGCTGTTATTTTCTTTCCTAGAAATCAGTAATTTTATAATATTTTAAAATATAAATATATGGAAAACTGTAACTATGATGTCAGTGTTCAAAATGGCGGCTTCCTTATTCATTTCAGAAGAAAAATCATATCTTCTTTGTTGATTACCCGATTTTGATAATTCTTTCAACATTTTCTTAGCATTTAAGACATCTCAATAAAAACATTTCCTTTAAAGATGAACACTGTCCTAAATCAACAAATCCGCTGTTGATATGTTTTTAACTACTAAATATCATTATAATACGATGTTTACTATGCTATTGATGTATGTTTAGTGAAAATATGTTTTTAAAGATAAAAACTGGAAAGGCGAACATGCATTGCTAAAAAATCGAAAAAAATCTAAGGGGGAAAACTCTTCCTCGTATAACCGGAAGTGACGTCATTGGGAACAAAAACAGCCATTAGCACATAGGGAAAGCACGCAAAAACAGTATAGCGTGTATGAACATGTCGGAATTAAACTGTTTTTATCGAAATTTTGACAGTAATTTACCGGCAACACCGCATATGTTGGTACATATACACTACTCAACTTTTATAATCGGTAACCCAGTTTTTATGAAAATAACACAAAAACTAAAAGCTGGAAATCACAGAAACACATACCAATGTTTTATTAAGTTTATTAACAATGTAATCTGAAATCATTTATTCCAGATAACATTGTTGATAAACTTAATAAAATATTGGTATGTGTTTCGGTGATTTCCAGTTTTTAGTATTCGTTTTGTTTGGGTAATGTACTGCATATATTCCGAATGCATGGGCATGGTTTAATACTGTACATTAATACAAGCGTCAGAAAAATAAGGACTTTACTTTTGCCGAAAAGTAGGCATTGAAAAAATATATTTAGTACGTGTTTGTTTTTCACATAATTGATAAAAAAAAAATTAAAATAAAAACAACATAATAAATGACATAGCATCTAATTTCTATAGTACCAGGGAGTATATATATGCCATAAGTCCCCGCCACCTGGTGACCAAAACACTCGAGGAGTGGCACGTATTAGATTTGGATTTGCAGTATGACACGCTCTCCACGTGCCCCAACTAACAATATACCACACACCGACTAATCAAATAATGCGGTGCCATAATGAAGTACAGCCTAATTAGGGTACATACGTCGGTATATGACAAAAGCACGCACCATATGACACATTTCCTGTTTATTGCAATTCCGTGAGCGGTGTAATACCGCCGCGGCGAGCCGCGTACTGCACAAGATGGACATATGTTGCGTGGGAATTTAGTTTATAGCGCACAAAGAGATAAACATACTATGATCTAAATAATAAAGCAAAATGTATTATGCGCACGATATTATGTATTATGTACATGTAGAGATCGAAACAACAGACCCAACAGATCAAATACCATAATATAAAAAGTATATCTTGTAATACACTTATTTTACTTATTGCATGAGCTAAGAGCCGTTATTGTTTTGAAATGAAACATTACTGAACTAATATTATAGATAGTAACATTATCAATTTTCTGCCTTGTATTTTGTCATATTTTTTTTTTAAATCCAGAGACGATATGTAGACGGACGGCGATATATAAATAGATATAGATCTATAACACTATTGGCAGAAGAGGGTATCTAGATAAAAAAATAAATAAACCTACAAAATATATATTGAAACAAAGACACAGTGTTTCTTTCACCGCATTCATTTAAATTTATATGCTGAATCTTTTTTTTTAGCATTTAGCAATCTTTTAAAAACGACGGCTACGTTACTCGTATTAGCGCCGTCAGCTCTTGACTGATTCGCGTAAGGAAGCATGCTTCTAATTCAACAGCAAAACAATCACGGTGTATATAAAGATCTAAGACTATATACCTTTCTACAATTTAGCATACATATACCCGATGAAGTGCTAAGATATTAGAACAAAAACGTTTATGTTATCTCATTAATTAATTTACTCCTAAACGCCGGTAGAATCGGCTAATAAAACTTGCTCGGAGACGGCGGGGTTAGGCACTTCTCATTTTTGTAATATTGTTGGTACCGCTATTTTTTTTTAATCGGCATGGCCGTCTGTTCTCCAAATTCAACGAAAAAGAAACCAAAGGATGAACTTCCCACGAATCCAACTCAAAATGTCTTTCGAAGTTTCCCACTTTTTTGACGAGACGGGCGATTTTCGTCGGCAGCGGTCCACCTACACTTCGAATTTTAATCATTAACCTGATTTAGAACACTGATATTATATTGTCCTTTTGTATGCACACGTTTGCACCCAGCAACAGCACACGGCATTTTTAAGACGTACCATAAAACGCAATCCTACATAGACAATGCAGATTTAATGCGGAGCCGCTAATCGCTTAGTAACAATGACGTCACTGGTCTCGTGACACTTACCTGTCTCCAAAAAGGGCGAAACTCGGAGCATGTGCGCTATGGTATATAACTGGCTACTGTGACAAAACGGGACAACCAATAAGTGTAATATTTGAACAGATTGTATATTATATATATATATTTCAGAATATATGCTCAGAAGACACGCTATATGCATCCGAGTAACGCATCAGTCTTTTGCTAACAAGACTGGTACACACAGTATCCCCGCATCAAATCATTCGTATCGTAGGATACTAGACTAGCATACGTATCGTCTACGTTACACATCATTCTTGCCTTAAAAATTGAACATGTACAACACTATGCTACCAACAAGAATGCAAAACAAATGCCAAAACCACCATAAGGCAAGTATAGTAAAATATTTTTTTCATATTTTTCAGATGACGTTAAGACTAAGTCTTACTCTATTGGTTCATTTGATTATATGTGTAACATACACACACCAGCAAGAACCACCCGTGCTAGATTGTGCCCTGGTGAAATGTGCCGAACCTAGATGTGACAACCCGAAACAGGGTTTATGTTGTCTATATTGCCCGAAAGAAAGTAAGTATTTATTACGTGGTTACATAGGCGTTAGCCAGTCAAAATATTATTTAATTTAAGGTTCCGTTAAAGCTGAAATTTTATTTCGATGTGAGACAAGTTGCAATAATTTACTTCTGCATGGAGCTTTGAAGTTCTGACATCATATGTGATTTTTGTAAATATATATTACAAAGGTATCAATGTTAAACGGAAAACGATGAACAGTATGGATAGAATAACAGGCACCTGGTAGACAAAGTAGCTGGCACCTGGTAGACACAGGAGCTAACGATGAACAGTATGGATAGAATAACAGGCACCTGGTAGACAAAGTATCTGGCACCTGGTAGACATAGGAGCTAACGATGAACAGTATGGATAGAATAACAGGCACCTGGTAGACAAAGTAGCTGGCACCTGGTAGACACAGGAGCTAACGATGAACAGTATGGATAGAATAACAGGCACCTGGTAGACAAAGTAGCTGGCGCCTGGTAGGCACAGGAGCTAACGATGAACAGTATGGATAGAATAACAGGCACCTGTTAGACAAAGTAGCTGGCGCCTGGTAGACACAGGAGCTAACGATGAACAGTATGGATAGAATAACAGGCACCTGGTAGACACAGGAGCTGGCGCCTGGCAGACACAGGAGTTAACGATGAACAGTATGGATAGAATAACAGGCACCTGGTAGACAAAGTAGCTGGCGCCTGGTAGACACAGGAGCTACGTTATTATTTTATACAGTGAAAGTAATACACTTATTAAATTTGTTCTAGGTACATGTTCATACAGTAATTATCTAAGTTTCATATATGCCAAATTCGAACATGGGTAGGTTAAGAGAGTCAGTGTCCATTAAGAGTTAATATACGTTTATCCTTTGATTAGCTAATCTGGTCAAAGGAAAATAACGCATCACATACTAGTAATTAAAATATCGTAAATACTAGTCATCGGGAATGCCATTGGCAATTCAGTTTACCGAGATGATTAAATAGTATAAATACAAGGAGTGTGACGGTTCTAACATGGTTTAGACGTTAACTTATGGACGTATGTCGGTTCTATCATGGTTTAGACGTCTATTGCATAATGTGTGGCGGTTCTGTCATGGTTTAGACCGTTAACTTATGAAGTATGACGGTTCTATTATGGTTCAGGCGTTTAATGCATAGAGTGTGATGGTTCTATCATGAATTAGACGTTTCATGTATGGTGTGTCACGGTTCTATTATAGTTCAGTCGTTTAATGCATAGAGTGTGATGGCTCTATCATGATTTAGATGTTTCATGTATGGTGTGTTACGGTTTTATCATGGTTAAGACGTTTATGTATGGAATGTGACGTTCTATCATGGCTAAGATGCTTACTGCATGGAATTTTACGCTTTTATCATGGTTAAGACGTCTATTGCCGGGAGTTGTACGGTTATTTTATAGTTTAGACGTCCATTGCCTGAAGTTTGACGGTGTCTATAACGTTTTAGACGTCTAATGTACAGATTGTGACGCTTTTATCATGGCTAAGCCATCTAACTCAGGAGTGTGATGGTTTTATCATGGTTGAGACGTCTATTGCATAGAGTGTTATGGTTCTATCATGGTTAAATACGTCTAATGTATGGAGTATGCATATTTTATCATGGTTTAGGCGTCTATTGCCTGGAGTGTGACGGTTCTATCATGGGTTAGACGTCTATTGCCTAGATAGTGATGATTTTGTATATATCGTGTTCGGCGATTTAAAAATTTCATACTATTTTTAGACGTATATTGCCTGGAGTGTGACGGGTCTATCATGGTTTAGACGTATATTGCCTGGAGTGTGACGGTTCTATCAGGATCAAGGTGTATATTGCCTGGAGTGTTACGGTTTTATCATGGTTTATACTTATACTGCCTGGCGTATGACGTCTCTATCATGGATTAGACGTCTAGTGCATGACGTGTGACCGTTCTGTCATGGTTTATAGAGAATATTATGTCAGTGCCTTTTACTATCAAGTTTATTAGGCGAGGCTTAGAAAACGAAGAATAGCGAGGCTCTGCCGAGCCATTCTTCGTTTTCGTGCCGAGCCTAATAAATTTGATAGTAAAAGGCACTGACATAATATTCTATTTATCATGTAGATTATCCGCATTGTCTGTATGAATTACTATTATTACCTATTTCTCAGAATGTTCTCTTATCGAGGACGCCGCCATGTTGTTGTTTTTTGTTTGTTTTATGACGTCAGGCAACGTTACGTGCATGCCGTCAGATAACGTTACGTACAATAAACGCCGAGGGATTCCGCATTGATTTGCTCTATTGGTCAGTGGCTAAATAAAGCAAAATTTAATAGGTCACCCCTTTACTGGGCAGAAAAGTGCACATCTGCATGATAAAAAAGTATACTGCCTGAAATGTGACTGTAATATCATGGTTCGGACGTCTACTGCATGACGTGTGACGGTTCTATCACGGTTTAGAGTATATTGCCTGGAGTGTGACGGTTTTATTATGGTCTAGGTTATATTGCTTGGATTGTGACGTTTCTACCATGGATTAGAGGTCTAGTGCATGGCGTGTGACCGTTCTATCATGGTTTAGACGTCTAGTGCATGGCGTGTGACCGTTCTATCGTGGTTTAAATGTATACTGTCAGGAGTGCGACGGTTATATCATGGTTAAAATAGCTACTGCGTGAAGTGTGACGGTTCACCACCGATGCTAAAAGTATACCCCTCTGTCGCCTTTTGTTCTTATAAAAAAGAGAAACAAAAGCTGACGGTGTCGATGAACATAACTCACATCAATATTTTAACAAGAAGAAACTGATGCAAAGCATCAGGGCGGCGCAGAATGTTTTCAAAAGGAAGAAACAAACAAGTGTATTTATTTGCAAATTTGTATTATATAGCAAATATGTAGGAATATTTTAAAAAGTATAAAAAGTTATATGGCAACAATAAGCAATAGTAACTTGAGAACAAAGGCACATACTTAAGATATCAAACAATATTTAAGTGTTTGCCTTAATTGCTGATGATATATATTTCTAGAATGTTATGAAGATTTTTAGAATATTGAGGTAGTTTGAATTAAGTATAGAAAAACATTAAAAAAGAAGCCGAAATTATCAGTGAAATGTGACAAATGGCTGGGGTAGGTGGACATGTATTCGGAAGAAGTGGTTTGTAGTGGTAAGATATCATACAGTTTGGTTTTTTGAATGTTTGACACTAGTTTCTGTCATAGGTGTGTGCCACGTAGGTCTGATCATAAGATTTTCCTGAGTGAATACCAGTATCGCATGGACTGCGTCAGGAAATAGGATGGTCAAGCAAAGTTTCAAAGCTGTATCTGTTATAGTTACTGAAAAAAGTGCACCTCAACATAAAACTTAACCAAATATGCAGACGCCGATCAAGGAATGACAATAAGTCGTACCTTTTTTTCTAAAAACCTACCGTCTAAAAAGTGGACCTAACGGAAAACTTAACCAATATACTAAGTTCAAAAAGGGGCATAACTTTTGCAGAAAAAAGCAGCACAAAGGTATACAACTGTATAAAGTTTCAAAGTTGTAGCTGTTATATGGACCTATAACATAGCGCCAATTTCAATACAGCAATTTCAATACAACAACACGATAACAACCCTTTTGTGTTTGTGATGTCGTTTGCTTTTTTTATTACTTTTGCCTTCTTGTTTGTCTGTTTGCATGTTTTTTTCTGTGTTTTGTGGTTGACTATCCTCATTGAATGCTACTTTCCCTGTCCAAATCTTTTTATATTTCTTTATGGCCAGTCTTTTACCCCCAACATTTTGGCCAGTCTTTTACCCCCAACATTTTTACAACAACAACAACAACAAGTCACGTGCTCTTCCATATGGAGCTAGACCACCATTATGTTTACATAGGGGTGTTAATAAATACCTACTCGAAAATATCCAATCCTGATTATGCTGGCCATATAACACACTCAGTGTAGTATCAGTCATGCCCAGTGCAACACAAAAATGGGCCTTAGATGATTCGCTGACCTGCTTTTTTCCCCAAATTATTTTCCAAACTGAAAGTAAACAGCTTCTTTTTGAATTCTGAGGTCAAAATGACCAAAGTACACTTCAAACTGTACTTCACAAAAAGTAGTGCAGCATGTCCACTTTACCTTCAATTTTCATGCGGTTTTCGCTAGAAGCAAGTTACATGTTTCAGAAATAAAGGAAAACATTCAATACATACCAGCCCTGTGTCTTTCACCACTCATATGCTTCACAGTAACTTAATAGTTTACCTGAGGGTATTTTTGCGTTCTACCAGACTGGGCCCATGGTACCCGGTCTAGCTCCTATATGCAGTATCAAAAAACAATCCCAATATAGGAAGCGCGCTTTTGGCGCGTCGCCAATACATATATATACACACTCGCGTATAAGTATACAATTTCGCACATTTAATGTAATACAACAAGCAATGCTTAAGGTATTTAATATTTACATTCTAAACATTGGTATGTACACACTTACAGGTCAGTGTGAGTACAACGGTGCCACGTACAATCAAAGCGATAGCTTTCCCAGTACAGACGAGTGTAATACGTGCACGTGCAAAATGCCAGGATACGTAAAATGCACTGAGAAATACTGCGGTAAGTAGATTTTGTTTCTCTATTGTGTACTGTACTATAACGAATGTGGAGTGCGTGGTCCAGTGGTAGAGCGCCGAACTCAGAATCGAGAGGTCGTCGGTTCGATCCTCGCCGCGGCCACGTTATTTATCCTTGAGTCAGATAATTAATCCACATTGCTTAGTACTGGTTCTACCCAGGAAGCCATCGAGAGTGATTAATCTAAGTTGCAATAACTTGTTTCGCAATCGATGTAAAATAAATATGTTTAAACTAAAAATACTATAACGAAAGAAGATCGGTTCTTTACGCATTTAATTCAACTTAGTAATAAATACATTTTAAAAACCTGCATCCGTAAGTAATATTTAAATTATAAATGTTGGTATGTACACACTTTTGGAGTAAACGTATTTTACATTCTAAACATTGGTATGTACACACTTACAGTACAGTGTAAGTACAACGGCGTCACGTACAATTATGGCGTCAGCTTTCTCAGTACAGACGGGTGTAAAACGTGCCAGTGCGACAAGACAGAATACGTAAAAATGCACGAAGAAAAAAGTGCCCCCGTAAGTAGATTTTGTTTCTCTATTGTGTATTGTATTATAACGAAAGAAGAGCGGTTCTTTACGCATTTAATTCAACTTAGTAATGTATATGTTTTTAAAACCCGCGGTGCTAGATATCTATATCCTCAAGTAATGGGCGGACCTTTTTAGGATTTATAAACATTTAGAAGGCATTTGCTATTAGCAAAAATGTCGGCTTAAATAAACATTTTTACAATAATATCATTGACACACATGACATTATTAGTTATGAGGATTCTTGACAGGGGACAAGGGCTCACATTCCCTGCCTGGAAATGCAGGGAATGTGAGCCCATGTTCCCTGTCAAGAATCCTAATAACGAATTTGTCATACTTCAAAGTTGTAACAATTTATTTTTGAAAAAAACAGCCAAAAAACACGATTCCATTTTTATTGCGCCAATTACCCCGTGACGTGCCTCAACTAGACGTTGTTTACCTTCGTGGACGTCCATCGCTCTAACGTCGTTAAATTTTGCGGAATTTTTTAATATAATAAACGTATTTTGTCACTATGTTAACGTTTTATTATCTGTAAAATTGCCAAAAAATAATACACTTACGATTATTTCAGACTTTTACACACAGTGGAAAGCGCAGAAAAGCGATAGGTAGGAAACAATCGGCAGTTTCCAAAACGAATCGGCAACATTATCGTCGCCATTTTGTTTTTGTGTATTTGAGTAATGGGGTACCTTCGGGGGAATTCGTCCTATGTTCACGTCTCGAGACGTAGACATGGGCTCATGTCTACGGCGCATTGACCAATGAAATCCTGAGAATTTTTCTTTGCAGTATGACAAATATCTAAATGGGTAAAGCTCTTGCAGAGTAACATCGCCAACATCCGGATATGTTGTGCATGCAATTTTAGGCAAACACAATTAAATGAAGTAAATGAGTCCTTGACTGTATAAACCACTAAGCTATCTGTCATTTGCCTAAAGGGTCAAGGTCACACCCGAATTAATTGTGTTATACCATGTTGCGCTGTACTCCCAAGATACAGCTATAATATACGCCAAACGTGAATGTTGACGTGGACGTAGCCGTCGCCCAGGAAAAAGTAACACATACGTGTATGTCTCTAAGTGCGAGACAAAAATAACGTTGTCGATGAACACAACTCGCACTAAGTTTGTAATAAATAAGTCTACACAATTAGATATAGGCATGCAGTTTTCCTATACGTTATTAAATACATCCGTATGTAATATTTAAATTATAAATGTTGGTATGTACACACTTTTGGAGTTTAGTATTTACATTCTAAACATTGATATGTACACACTTACAGCAAAGTGTACGTACAACGGCGTCAAGCACAATTTTGGCGCCAGCTTTCCCAGTACAGGACGGGTGTAATGAGTGCAATTGCGGAAAGAAAAAAAAGAGTAAAATGCACGAATAAAAAGTGCCCCCGTAAGTAGATTTTTGTTTCTCTATTGTGTATTGTATCATAACAAAAGAAGAGCGGTCCTTTACGCATTTAATTCAACTTAGTAATATATACATTTTAAAAACCCGCGGTGCTAGATATCTATATCCTCAAGTAATGGGCGACCTTTTTAGGATTTATAAACATTTAGAAGGCATTTAGTATTAGCAAAATGTCGGCTTAAATAAACATTTTACAATACTATCATTGACATACATGACATATATCTAAATGGGTAAAGCTGTTGCAGAGTAACATCGCCAACACCTGGATATATTATGCAAGCAATTTTAGGCAACACAATTAAGTGAAGTAAATGAAAATCTTGAACGTATAAACCACTTAAGTATCTGCCATTTGCCTAAAAGGTCAAGGTTACACCCGCATTAATTGTGTTATACCATGTTGCGCTGTACTCCCAAGATACAGGTATAATATACGCCAAGCGTGAATGTTGACGTGGGACGTCGCCGTCGCCCAGGAAAAAGTAACACATATGTATATGTCTCTAAGTGCGAGACAAATATAAACGTTGCCGATGAACACAACTCACACTAAGTTTGTAATAAATAAGTCTACACAATTAGATATAGGCATGCAGTTTCCTATACGTTATTAAATACATCCGTATGTAATATTTAAATTATAAATGTTGGTATGTACACACTTTTGGAGTTTAGTATTTTACATTCTAAACATTGGTATGTACACACTTACAGCAAAGTGTAAGTACAACGGCGTCAAGTACAAATTTGGCGCCAGGTTTTCCCAGTACAGACGGGTGTAATGAGTGCAATTGTGGAAAGAAAAAAAAGAGTAAAATGCACGAATAAAAAGTGCCCCCGTAAGTAGATTTTTGTTTCTCTATTGTGTATTGTATTATAACGAAAGAAGAGCTGTTCTTTACGCATTTAATTCAACTTAGTAATATATACATTTTAAAAACCCGCGGTGCTAGATATCTATATCCTCAAGTAATGGGCGACCTTTTTTAGGATTTATAAACATTTAGAAGGCATTTAGTATTAGCAAAATGTCGGCTTAATTAAATTGTGTTATACCATGTTGCGCTGTACTCCCAAGAAACAGGTATAATATACGCCAAGCGTGAATGTTGACGTGGACGTCGCCCGTCGCCCAGGAAAAGTAACACATATGTATATGTCTCTAAGTGCGAGACAAAAATAACGTAGTCGATGAACACAACTCACACTAAGTTTGTAATAAATAAGTCCTACACAATTAGATATAGGCATGCAGTTTCCTATACGTTATTAAATACATCCGTATGTAATATTTAAATTATAAATGTTGGTATGTACACACTTTTGGAGTTTAGTATTTACATTCTAAACATTGGTATGTACACACTTACAGCAAAGTGTAAGTACAACGGCGTCAAGTACAAATTTGGCGCCAAAACGTGAATGTTGACGTGGGACGTCGCCGTCGCCCAGGAAAAGTAACACATACGTGTATGTCTCAAAGGGACGTGTTAAATATAGCGTTGTCGATGAAACACATATCACACTAATGTTGTAATAAATAAGTGTACACAATCAGATATAGGTATGCAGTTTCCCATAAATTATTAAATAAATCCGTATGTAAAATTTAAATCCTAAACATTGGTATGTACAAACTTACAGGACAGTGTAAGTACAACGGTGTCACTTACAATCAAGGCGTTGGATTTTCCAGTACAGGACGGGTGTAATACGTGCAGTTGCAAAAAGAAAGGAAAAGTAATATGCACGGAGAAAAACTGCCGTAAGTAGATTTTGTTTCTCTATTGTGTATGGTTGCACCTTATATGAACTCGTATGATCAGACTCAACAAAGCAAGTGAGCTACTTTTCTCAAGTGTGTATGTTCTTTGCTTTTAAAGGATCCCATTCTCAGTATTTATTAACATTCACGCTAGCGTTCTATGGTGTCTGTAATAAGTCGCCCTACGAATCAGAAGTGTTATAACTTACCGGTCCCGTTGCGCTCTTCCAGCCACATCTTTGTGACTTTAAAGTAGAATACGATTAAACCTGTGCTAGGTATGTGAAAAGGTGTTGCACCTTATTTACATCTCATGGACAAAAGCAGTACAGCTAAAGGTAGATATACAGTCCTAACATGAAATGTAGCATTTAAGGACCACAGTCAACTACAAAACACGCACAGACACAAGCAACAACTACAAAGATGTATAAAAGGCAAGATATGACATCGAACATACAAAAGGGTTGACGATCAGCATGGACCATATGTGTTGTGTCCCCTGAGCAAGACACTTTATCTGCATTGCTTCTTATTGGGACATAGAGAATGATTAAAATAAGTTCAGACAGCTTCGATGTTAGATAAATAAGTATGAACTAAAATGACTGACAATAGGGCTACCGCCTTGGAACGGGCTGTGGCAAAAACGGCCACTGAGATTTAATGAAAGAATGAATGAATGAATGGTGTTTTACGGCACGTCGACACATAAATAGGTCATACTGCGCGCAAAAACATGAAGGAATGAAGTAGTAATTAAAAATAATGTAAACGTATGAAGATAAAACTATCTACAAATAAGGGATGATATGGTAGCAATATAAACTATGTATATAAGTAAATCAACAAATGCCCGCCAACGGGCTTGTAAACAAGTTAATATATATAGGAAACATTATATTGACTTATAAAGTCTGATTTCTTTAAGGAAATCTAAAACAAGACTAAATCTACAATATCAAATAACTCTTTCAAAGTATTAACTGTGTAGTATCTTTGTCGCATTGGATCAAAGTCTACACATTCCAACAATATATGTTTGACCGTTAACGGTGCAAAACAGGGTATGCATTCTGGCGACTGCTCACATTGTAATAAATATGAATGAGTATAGCGTGTATGCCCTATCCTGACCCTGGCTAGGACAACTTCCTCTCGACGAATGGGTCTACTAGAAGGACGCAATTCTTCGAGTAACGGTTTAATGGAATGGAGTTTATTGTTCACCGACAAGTCCCCAAGCGGCTTGCCAAGAGTTACGAATCAATGTGTTAATACAACTTTTAAAATCAGTATAAGGTAATTTAGCATTAGATATATGTAAATCTAATGCTGCTTTAGCAGCACTATCAGCTCTATAATTACCACGTATTCCTACATGGCTTGGAAGCCAGCAGAAAATAATAACATTATCAAACTATAAGAGAATTGTACTTTTCTAAAAGCTGAAGCACAACTGGGTATCATGTTCCATATTACCCAGTGCTTGAAGAGATGAAAGGGAATCAGAAAAATATTACAAAATGGTCATCATCAGATTCCTGAATATAATTTAAGGCAAGTTCATTTGCCTTAAGTTCTGCTGAAAAGATAGAGGCCTTGTCAGGCTGGCGGCTGTTTACGCTGTGTTTGTGAACAACAGCTGCTGCGGCTACCTTATAACCATATCTTTAACCATCTGTGTAGATATGTTGAAAGTTTACTGTATTTCGATTTAATTTTATTAAGTTTGCTTTGAAAGACAGTAGGGTCTGTATTGGATTTGTTACTATTACAAAGATCAAACATAATTGTTGGTGTTTCCAAAGTCCACGGTGGTATTTGTGGTACTTTGTACTTGGCAATCAAATTTAGGTCGATTTTCAGTGTCTATTAATTTTGATTTAATACGAAGACCAAATGGTCGAATGGCCTTCGGTTTTTCGATCAAAAAGAGGTTTATAACTAGAATTAAAAACGTTATCGAAAGTTGGGTTTTAAGGGTTAGATTTTAATCTAATGGCATACTGAAGGGCTAATTTGTCCCGTCTATGAGACAGTGATTGTTCATTAGCTTCATCGTATAGGACATTCGGCTGGTGATGTACGAAAGGCACCTATGGCGAGTCGTAATCCTTGATTATGTATAGGATCGAACATCTGCAAGTATGATTTGCGAGATTTAAACCTCACTCCTACCCTTTGCTATCCCAATAAAACGGGACAGTGTGAATAAAGTCATCAATTCCACCTTTTATTAGCTCGACTATTCGAAGAATAAGAGAGCTTATGTAATCACCCCGGGGTCGGCGTCGGCGTCGGCGTCCCACATCAAGGTTTGATTGTAAGCTGTGTTTACAAGTCTATATCTCTTACAATTCTTATCCTAACACAACCAAATTTGGCCATGGGCTTCCTTATAGCATTATCTTAAGGGCTGCATAAGCAATTTTGGTTCCTGTAACCCTTGGGCTCCCATGGAACCCAAATGATGATAAGCCCATAAAATGTGTCCCATTTCACATCAAATTTTGCGTGTAAGCTGTGTTTACAAGTCTATATCTCTTACAATTCGTACCCTAGCACAATCAAATTTGGCCATTAGCTTCCTTATAGCATTATCTTAAGGATGTTGGCTGGGCAAGTTTTGACATCTTCGAGTCTAAACATTTTATTTTTTAAATCATAGTTTTATTTTACAACAGAATTGTTTCATTTTTTCCATTCTGGTAGATATGGATATATTGTAGGATTTAAGATGGTAACATGCCAAATTTTAAGCAAATATTTTTTTTCATATTTTTTCCGTCATTTGTCATCATTTTTTGTCGTCAACAAAATAGGGGGTATGGGTAGGTCTGAGTAGAATTTATCCTTTTCTATAGAATAAATCATATTTTTGTTTTTTAGTAGTGGAAAACATATATAAATGTAGATACTGAGCTAATTTTATTTTCGATCTCCATGTCAATATTGTGTGTACAGTATTTTACATTGAAAATGTCCAAATAAATCCAAAATGGGTGTAATTTAAAGAATTTTTAATAAAAAATCATAAGAAGTCTGATGACCTATATATTTTTTTACTTGTTTTGAAAGAAATGTCATAGGACCTTGACATATACAAGTTTTAAAAAAGTTGATCATTAGAACATAATTTTTTATCTTGAATTAATTTTTCGGTAAAAGCAAAAGTGGGTGGGGTACGGTCCATATATGTTTGCGTTTTAAAGTACAAAGACGAATGAGGATTACCACTGTTTTTGTATGATTTGAAAGATATGTATATATGCAATCTAAAATTAATTATTGTTTTTCAATAAACGTAATGTTATGAAAACAATTGTGAAAATGTTCAATGACTATATTTTTTCCTCTTTTTAGTGAAATTTTGAAGTTAGAAATATGTGCCTTCTTCAATGACGTCTAGTGGGAAAAAAAGTGTGGTAACCTAGCCTTTTTTTGATAATTTTGAATCTAAATTATACCAACGAAGCTTTAAATATGAATTTAAAAAAAAATCTCATCACTACGTCCGTTCCCAGCCTCCTTAAGGGCTGTTTAAATAATTTTGGTTCCTGTAACCCGTGGGCTCTCATGGAACCGAAATTCTGATAGCCCTTAAAATGTGTCTGTTTCACATCAAATTTTGCGTGTAAGCTGTGTTTACAGGTCTGTATCTCTTGCATATCTTGTCCTAGCTGAACTAAATTTTGGAATTGGTTTCCTTATAGTATGTTGTAAAGGGTTGTGTAAGTAGTTTTGTCTTCTGCAAATTCTGGACTCCCATGGAACCCAAATTATGATGAGCCATAAAATGTGCAATAAAGGCAGATCTAGGTTTGCATGTAAGCATGTATATATCTATAAATTTGGTTTGGGATTTCTTATAGCATTATGCATCTTACTTCACTCGTATTGGGGCATGGGCTCCCGCCTCCCCCCACTCCCCCCAACCCCCAGACCCATTTTCTTTTTTTAGCTTTTTTTTTTACATATTTCTGTGTTGTTTTGGTCGATTCTTACACATATATGTTGCCCAACTCCCCCACCCTCCACCCCAGCCTCTCACCCCCTCTCCCCCCCAACCCCAACCCTCCACTTGATGTTTTGGTAAATTCTTAAACATAGCTTCTTACACATATATGTTGCACACCCCACTCCACTCGAAACTCGATTTTTTTTGTCAATTCTTACATATAGCTATCTTGCCCCCCCCCCCCCCCCCCTCACCCCCACTCCCCCACTCGTAATATTTTTATTTTTTGTTTTATCATATTTCTGTGTTGTTTTGGTCAATTCTTACATAGCTTCTTACACATATATGTTGCCCTCCCCACGCCCACCCCCACACCCCCCGCCTCTTCCCCATCACACCTCAAAACTGGATATGTTTTTTTTTTTACATATTTCTCTGCAGTTTTTGTCAGTTCTTACACATAGCTATGTTGCGCCCCCCCCCCACCCCACCCCCGTCCAACCCCACCCCACATAGTTTTAGCCTTGTTTTCTGATGGTATATACTAGCTATATAATTTATTATTCTCTGAAAAATCGAATAGTCGAGCTGCGCTGTTCTCCGACAGCTCTTGTTAACTAATCCAAGGGATTAACTAATCCAAGGGAATCAAATATAACTGTATACATTGCTGTAAAACTAGCAATCTATGTGAGGATCTAATTGAATATGTTTTATGGCAAACTATTAGAAATAGAACATCTGACAGTAAACGCCTCCGATATGTATTTACTTAAATTAGAGTTCTTCGTCTTTGTTGATTATAAAAGCCCATTTTGGCCTTTGTATATAGTATTTACTGATATATCTATTTATGATATCATTATAAGCTGTCCAAAGTGAAACAGAGTAAATCTCGGTTCTAATTTTAGTTCAATTACATTAATGACAAACTCTTTCATTTCGTTCAGTCTTATTACTTACAAAACGCATCGTTTTGATTCTTAAAGCTGTACACGCCCTATTCTAACTGGTTATAACTCATGAATATGAATTAGTCACGTGTGAAGGAGTTTCAAATCGACGAACACCCCAAAAGTCGGTATATAAGGAGAAATCGATGCGTAAAATTTCACATTTTTATTTAGCCTCCGCACAGGTAACATCGATAAATATACGGCTCCAAAATATATGTGATTAAAAAACAGTTGCTCGGAACGGGATTTGAACCACAGCCTTGCACTTGTAAGATTTGAAAGTTGTACGCTGAACCACTAGACCACTGCTATTTATTGGTATGTTGTAGCAGTTTTAACACTAAATAGGCATTACGTAATAACAAGCGCGCATACAAACTCATCAAGCGCTAAATAACAAGTCGAGATTTGGTTGATTTGAGGTGAAGTATTAGTTTCATATTAATAACATACAGTATTACACCAGGCAATGTTAATTTACACTTGCGACAATATGGACTACATATTTAGCGATCCATCATTAGTTGCGTTCAAATATGTTAAGTTATTTTGCCTCATAATAAATGGTAGTTAGTATACTATTTTCTCAAGTAGTGTTGTAGTTCAGTGGATAGAGCATCGGACTTGAAATCAGAAGGTCGTGTGTTCCAGCCCCGAAAGAAGCTAACTTTTTTTTTCTGTAAAAATTACTGTTACCTGTGTATAGGTACGATGTGCTCTGGTCGATGTATATACAGTAAATGATTTCCTACGCTTTTTCTTTCTTTCTAAGGTTTATAGTCCTCTACCATATGAGCCCCCGGGAAGAATCCCCCGTTGCTCGGCATTATGTTTGGACTAGTTCAGCATTATGTTTTTCTACGCTATATTTTTGCTCGCTTAAATACCCGATTTCGACATGAGCTGGTGAACATGAAGTTACAAATAAAGACACGCCTACAAAGAAGAAATCGATTGATATAGGGACTCTGTAGCTTTAAGCTATGTGAAGATAACTGCAATTTAGTATAAAACAATTCTTAAGCTATTTGTGCATAAAATATTTAGATTTTCATAACCATTTACCTGTAAATTATTGTAACAACGCTAAAGGTAACAACTGCCGCTAAAGGTAATTTGTGTTACTCAGGTTTTATCCAAAGTGATTATGACCAAGGATCTTACGAAGTTTGTAAATCACGTCACCACAGAAGTCAGGTTATGATTGTAAAGATTATACTTAAACATTTGCAAGTGTGAATTATTATATAATGGCATCTAAATTATGGTATAATGTATTTCTAGTATTGCAACTAATACTTAAAGGCCCAACTGCCGTATAAAAGCCACTAGTTAGGGCTGGGGTAGCTACATCTACTGCTAAAGGTAACAGCGCTTACGCCACAGGTGCCACAGTAACTAAAACGAACACGTTTCCTAAATTTTCATTGAAACTTAGATGTTGAAAACGTTTTTTCCTTTAGCGTAAGCATTGTTACATTTAGTGAAAGAGGTGATTGTTACCTTTAGCGGAGGTTGTTACCTTTAGCGTTGAAATGTTACCTTTAGCGGCGATTGTTACCTTTAGCGGAAGTGTTACCTTTAGCGTTGTTATAATCATTGCTGCAGTTTTTGAATAAAACAATCTACCAACCTCTATTCAAACATAGGTAAAAATGTATTCAGTATAGACTTTACATTGGATACTCACTTGTTTAAACCATTAATTCCGATTTATATATAGATGATGGAATAATATATTTTGGAGGTAACTAAATTCAACCAATATTTAACTTTTTTTAGTATATATTGTAGTAAACAAAGGGTAACACCCTACTTTATATACACCAGCATTGCATGTTGTCAATGTATCTCCTAGAATATGTTTACAAAATTGAGATGAGTTCTCTCAATATAATTTAATTTCACAACCGCATTTGAGTATAGATGAGCCCAAAGCATGAAATGGTTGGAGAGTGGTTTTATGCTTTAATTATAATTCTCTCATGTTCGCCGTAAAACGATGTATAGCTTTTAGTGCTTTTCCACACACAGCATGTTGATTTAAAGTAAAATGTCCAGTGTAATTAAGTGTTAGTTGCAATACTAGAAATACAGTATACCATAATTTAGATGCAACTATATATATATATATAATAATTCACACGTGCACATATCTAAGAATACCTTTCAACTGATTGTTTAGTGGTTTGATCAAAGTGATTTCCCCTACCCCGACCCCCAAAAAAGTGAATATTTACTCTATGACACTGTTAAATTTGCTTTAAAAAAACTGGACGATTATCAAATATGTACAAATAAATCAATATAGAAGGGACACACCACAATCTGGTTATTTTAAAGCTCGCAATGTCCCTTTAGTGTTAACCACTATTTGAACAGTTCAACACTAATTGCTTTTGCATGTTGCTAATTGTTGATTATTGTTTTATTATGTGAACCAATAAATGTATTTGTACAAATGGTCGAACAATCACAGAACTAATAACAAATCTGTTTGTTATTAGGTCTGTGGAACATTGAATAAAACACTACAGCTCCAAATAGTAATACGATTAATAATTTTAAACACAAATGCTTAAAGTTAAAATATTTCCGAGATTAATAACTGAACTTCTTATTTAACGTTTGATAAATAGCTAAAGATTATATTGCAGTTGTTAATTTTTTTATGATTCCTCAGTTACATCTCTCCATATATAGTATGTTACACTTGTGTTATAATTATGTTATACCTATGTTATACGTATGTTACACTTGTTATATTTTTGTTATGTATATGCTACACTTATGTTATATCTTATGTTAAACTACGTTATACTTATGTTATACTATGTTATACGTATGTTATATTTATGTTATTCTTATGTTATACTACGTTATACTTACGTTATACTTATGATATACTGTTATACTTTTATACGTATGTTATACTATGTTATACTTATGTTTTACTATGTTATACTATGTTATATTTATGTTATACTTATGTTATATTATGTTATACTTTTATACGTATGTTATACTATGTTATACTTATGTTATACTTGTGTTATACCATGTTATACTATTCAATACAATGTTATACTTATGTTATACTATGTTATACTATGTTATAATTATGTTATACTATGTTTTACTATGTTATACCTATCTTATACTATGTTATACTATGTTATAATTATGTTATACTATGTTTTACTATGTTATACTTATGTTATACTATAATATACTATGTTATACTATGTTATAATTATATGATATATGTTCCAGAGCTTCCACTACGGTAACGCAGCATTGTTCTGGATATGGACATCTTAATGAAGCGAAAAGATTGTGTCCTGAGGTGTAACGATAGTGAAAAACAACAACATAGACTTTGTTTGCATATTTTAGGCAAATATACGCGCCAATTCATTTTGTTATTTAGCAGGACACTGCACTATTTCCATTTATTTGCTTACATTTAAGTTATATCTGTTGTTTACTTTGTGTTTACGGATGAAGGCCTAAAACATAAAAGACGAAAACGCTAAAAAATTATCTTTTTGTGTAAGCACTGTTTGTTTGATAATTTTCTTTATTTATGTTTAAACGTAACTTGTTATTCCATAACCTCCGGGATCCAGTGTTTCAAAAATGGTTGTGTTTTATGTATACTATTTCTTCATCGTATATTTTACAATTCTGGACGTTTGATGAGACCGATATTTATAGGTTATTAGAATTGTATTTGGATATATGCGCGAGTTCTTTCGCGTATTAATATTGCGTGATTTTAGGAGCGCAATATTTATGCACGAAAGAACGAGTGCATATATCGCAATATAAATATAATAACCTTTTTACTGCATTCACATTTTTAAATTAGAACAATAAAATAACATTTAATTTTCAGAAAAAGTCGTTACATCGTGGAATTTTCACAATGAAATCAACATTTTCTACATCACGTGACATTCTTTCTTTGACATGAACAGTAAATGTGTATGCAATAAATCCGTCTTTTAGTATTTTCTGGTAACTAATACAGACGCAGACAAAGTGGTTTACGGATATTTTATTGGTATTTTACTACACATATTAGATGTAAATTTCATGGAAACAGTCTACAGTTTTGTTCTGACATATGCATAGAACTCGTTCTAACTTGCGCCACTGATTAGTGATTGATGTTGAACTGTATTAAAGAGACACAAGGCAATCTTGATAATTTTAAAACAACAATTTATTTAATTGTATGCAAGCACGTTTATAGTAAAAACAAAAATCCTAGATTAATAAATCGAGACGCTAATTTTAATGTTTGGTAACAACTTTAAGATTGCCGTGTGACCCTTTAAAGTATATAGTTTATGTTTGTGACAATATTATTGTAATGTATCATTAAATTTATTTTTAAGATTCTTTCAATATCATAATAATTCATCATAAAAGTATTTTCCTAACATGTACACACTGTACAGATGGTATCACTACTGAGTTTTACAAATTATTAACGGGAACGACATTAAATATATCTCCTTAATTCATTGAAGCACTCCTCTCAAACGGCAGAAATGACAGAGATTCAGAAACAACGCGTCATAACTCTTATTCCTAAATCAGGAAAAGATACAACCCTGTTAGAAAACTGGCGACCCATAAGCCTTCTCAATGTTGATTACAAAATAGCTTCCAAGGCATTTGCCAACAGAATAAAACCAGTTTTATACTATATCATAAGTAATGCACAGACAGGCTTTATTAAAGGCTGATACATTGGTGAAAACATTAGACTACTACTTGAAATATTAGAATACATATACGACTTTGATAGTTCATCCCTTTTCTGATTTTGAAAAGGCTTTCGATAGTTTAGATCATGGTTTTATAATAAACTGTCTTAAACACTTGAAGAAACACTTATAAATTGGGTAAAACTATTTTACTCTGATTCAAAGAGCTGTATTAATTATAATGGACACATGTCAGATTTCTTTACTAAACGTCAGAGGAGTACGCTAGGAATGTCCATTGTCCCCTTATCTGTTTATTTTATGCATAGAACTTTTATCATATGAAATATATACTAATACAGACATAGAAGGTGTTAACATCAAAGGACATGAGGTCAAAAATTCATTATTTGAAGACGATCCAAAAAATCGTTTAAAACTTGATAATTTAATGGATGACAGTAGGGTAAGTGTGAGGTTTGCTGCACCTTAGAACCGGTTTAAACCCCCAGTGGCCTACTTTTACACTGGCCGTTCCAAGGCGGTATCCCTATTGTCAACCCTTTTGTGTTTGTGATGTCGTTTGTATTTAATATTACTTTTGCCTTCTTGTTTGTCTGTTTGCTACTTTCCCTGTCCGATCTTTTTATATTTCTTTAGCTTAATTTCTAGTCTTTAGTTAAATACATCCAAATGTACCGTACTAAGAGCACATCCAAATGTAACGTACAAAGTGCAGGCCGTCTAAAATAATGATACAATCTACTGTGAGAACAAAATGTTTCACTGGCGCTCTGATAATGTAAAATCATTAGAAATGGTGTTTCATACTGACAAATCTAAAAATTTCCAATCAAATTTAATACCTAAAATAAATGCTTTGCGTAATTGTTTGAAACAATGGCAGCATAGAAAGCTGACTCTCCTTGGAAAAATTACTGTGCTTAAATCCTTTGCCTTACCCAAGTTGATTTACCGCTTGACAGTACTTAAAGTAAAGTTAAATAATTTGCTGCAATCTCTAAAAGCTGGCTTGCTGGCTTGATAAAACGAATATTTGACTCTGAAAATAAGATATGAAAGTGTTATTTCAAAATAATGTTTTTTTTACAAGATGTTGTAATTGCATGGTAAGGTATTTACTGTCATCAAACAAGCGAAATAGGTAAATAAATCATTTGGAATAACTCAAACTTAAAAGTCGGAAATAAAACAATTTTCAAAAAGTCCTGGTTTGATAGAGGAATACAATTTATAGAACAATTATATGATTATAGAAAAAAAGAGGTTTTACGCTTTTAAATATCTAACTGATATATATGAGACCCCTAAACACGATTTCTTATTTTTTTTGTCTGTACTATCAAATATACCAAAAGATTGGAAGTCAAAATTAATGCTAGGAAATATAAATATAAGAAGAGAAGAGACACTCCTAAACAAATTGTTAAAGGCTAAACGGGCTAATATGTTTTTTATATGAATATCAAATGAATACTGACAGAAAAATAGAAATTAAATCAGAGAAAAATTGGAAGCTTTTACAAATAATACATTAACCTGGAAAAAGATATATATGCTGCCAATGAAAGCAACTGTAGATACGAAACTTCGAGAATTTCAATATAAATATTTAATGCGCATAGTACCGACAAATATTTTTTTTATTAAAATACAATATTGTTCAGTCCAACCTCTGCGACTTTTGCAGTATGCATATTGAATCTGTAAAACATTTGTTCTGGGAATGTAATATTGCTCAAACGTTTTGGTCGGTGTTAAAAACATTTCCGGCTTAAACTTAACGACAGATTTGAACATTGACACAATATCTTTGGGCGCAACAGATTCTATTTCTAACAATAATGCAATAAAAAAACTTCTTGAATATTAGCGGAAAGTATTTTATTTATAGAAATAAATGCACAAACACCATTCCTAAATTCATTTGTTTCAAGACTTATCTATATAGAAGAATCGAAATTGAAAAATGTGCAGCCCTTCCGAACGATAAATTAGAGACACTTGAGAAAAAATGGCGAAACTTTATCTACTGATCTATCAAGTATAATTATTAGACACCAAATCAGACAAACCGAAACTCTACATTCGTCTTTCACCATATCATTTTACTTCTCCTATCTGTATGTTTTTGTTGGTCATACTTCCCTTCCTTTCTTCTATAAACCATTTCTTCATCTACTTTATACATAACTTTAAAAGCTTTTTCACTGGAAACCTTTGTTGGTTAAGTCTATGAATTTATGATGAATAACAAACTGTTTCATAGATATGACATGTAAAAAAACCTAGAAACTAACCCTGCCTTATGATGTGCTGCACAAATCAAGAAATATAAAATGATCGGACAGGGAAAGTAGCATTCAAGGAGGACAGTCAACCACAAAACACATAAACAAACACGTAAACAGACAAACAAGAAGGCAAAAGTAAAAATAAATGCAAACGACATCACAAACATAAAAGGGTTGACAATAGGGCTACCGCCTTGGAACGGTCAGTGGCAAAGTAGGCCACTGAGGGGTTTAAACCGGTTCTAGGGTGCGTCAGACCTCACACTTATCCTACTGTCATCCCATTAAAACAGGACAGTGTAAATAAAGAAATCCCCGCCATGATCTAATCTCTAACCAACAAGGCAGCATCAATAGGCAATATAAGTAAAACACAAATATGCTCGTGTAAATATAATACAAAACAAAAATAGCCTAGAAAGCCACAATGAAGGTACTCAATGACTTGGCAGAAGCCAGAGCAACAAGAGAATAAACCATTAAGGGCACGACAAGAAAGATCATAGACAAACATCAAACGCCACCGTCCCAATGGGCTTTAGGTAGGCGTCATCATAGGGTCCACAGCCTGTCCGGTCATCGTACAATTAAAGAGGAAAGCATAGTGGCGAACTGTAAAAGGGTCCACCACCAAGCATGCAGAACGTTGCAAAATGATAGGGTCTAACCTCTTTTGATAAACCTTTTAACAAGTTTAACAAAGATAGTATGAAAGTGATCATGACCAAGAATCTTACGAAGTTTATAAATCACATCACCATAGAAGTCATGTTGTGATAGTCCTTGTCGCAGAAGAGTCCTTAAAATACTTTTATATTTGGAAAGAATATCAGGGTCACGATAATGAAATTTTGCAAAGGTTTTACGAAGTTTATGGTAACGGTAACCCTGATTGAGTAGCTTTTTAGTTATACAAAGATTACGAATATTAAAGTCCTCAACTCGAGTACAAGCTCTTGAAAAACGAATAAGTTGAGACACATACACCCCATAAGAGGTTGCTCGGAGAACATCCCCATCCAAGTGGGGATAATTAACAATGTCAAAATTAAAATCATCTCTCTTTTCATAGATTTTGCTAATTATTTCATCATTTTCAATTGGGACTATTAAATAATGTCTTAACCCGTTGCAAATCCAATCATGTGACTTTCAACCGTCAAAAAAGTCACTTCATTACGTTTTATTTAACGCGTTTGGGTGTAAAACTGTCAAAAGCAATGAAATGCGACAATATATCAGCCGTTTAACGGTCGCAAAGCTTGTTTAACGGTTCATCTAACGCGTCGCCGTTATACGAAATGTTCGACCATTAAACGACAAATCTATCTACGTCGCAAAATTCAAAAATGTCAATGCAATTAACCCTATAATCTACCAAGGACTTATTAGAAACATGTATAGATAGAATCCGAAGTCCATACTGTTTATATTCAATTATGTAACACTGAGTATCACGAATACAGGTATACTTCAGTTCTCTTATTAGCATTATTGTTAACAATTTATTGTCCAAAATAAAAAAATCAACGATCATTTACGCTTTATTAAAATGAGAACATCTATCAATTATCACGTTCATGTAAATTTTAATACCATGTCTACGAAATCTAAAAACAAAAGTATTAGAAGTGCCTTACAGATAATGAAATTTAAAATCTGATTATAACGCAGGATATATGTGCAACCATACCAATAGTTGAGAAATATAAGAGTCTCAACTCATGTGCAGGCAAGCAAAAAAAAAAGAAAAAAAAGAAATATAAATATATATATACACAAAAGGCTTACAGAAAAGGCAGCATTCACACAACAGAGCAGCCTTTTATTTATACAACGGTTACAAATAGCAGTCCTGTCATAATTGAAATCATACGGTTTGCTCATTGTTTCTTTATTGCAATCATGTGTCTTGTTATAGATATGGATCATTATTGCTCGCTTATTAATGGAGAGATGTAAAGTGAGAAAAGAAGCGACGGAATCCGACATATTAGCTGTGTTGATTTATATGATTAAATTTGGTAGAAAGGGAATGGTAGCGCGTTGTGTCAATAATAGTGGGGCAGATTGGTGACAAAATGCTTTGTTTGACAAAAGCTCCAAACTTTGCACATAGCTAGACAATACCACACTGAAAAATACTGGCTATGTACCCACGTCAGAATGTTCAAAATTGCCGCCATTATACGTATTAAATAATCAGTAAAGAAATATAAAAAGATCGGACAGGGAAAGTAGCATTCAAGGAGGACAGTCAATCACCAAACACAGAAACAAACACACAAACAGACAAACAAGAAGGCAGAAGCAATAATAAATGGAAACGACATCACAAACACAAAATGGTTGACAATAGGGCTACCGCCTTGGAACGGTGGCAAAGTAGGCCACTGGGGAGGGGGGGGGGGGTTAAACCGGTTCTAGGGTGCACCAAACCTCACACTTACCCTACTGTCATCCCATTAAAACAGGACAGTGTAAATAAAGAAGCCATAGTTATAAATATAAAGATGACTTGCAAATATATGCTAGCCTTACATATAAAATAAACAAAGGGATAATGTACATTAGTTTGTTATAATAATTTATACAAAGCTAAATGACTTATTGTTTTTAGAACATTCACATCACCGTTGCAGTTCGCATACGATCAAACGTTATTAAGATTGTAACTATTAAAACTAAACAGACATCGCTATAAAGAACAAAGAATTATCTCTCATATCAGCTTTAAATGGTCTAACTTATGTATTATTCTCAAAACAAATATATGAACAACGATATGTATATTACGTTTTTTTTATATTAATTTGATCAATTCGTAAGACGGTGCGTAACATAGCACAACGCGCCTGCGCGAAAAAACCTTACCTATACGCGCAAGTGTTCGTGGGTAAATTATTATTCCGCGGATAAATTGGATTCACGACTTGTTTCGATTCCAGAGTATGTAGATCTATGATAAAATCAATATGTGTCAGGTTTTTATCAAAATATATTATGGCAATCACAACACGTTCTGCAAAATGATAGACAAATATCATGAAATATAATCTGAGTATATTTTAAGTTCAAAATGGCCGCCGAAACATTTTGAAAATAGTAAAAAGTGTAATTTGTTTTAGAGTTGTTTGTTATTAATATGTTGAATTTCTTCATTCAGATTTCTTGACATAGTATTTTGCTGTCAATATTGCTGTAAAGAGATATTTAGAGGCACCCTATGGTTAAGGTGTTAAGGGATTTGCGCGTTTAAATCAAAAATTTCACTTCGGATTGACTCTACGTTTTTCCCGCTTTTGGCATTTCTGCAGTGTACTAAACTAATTTTCTTATCAGAAACTGTTGGTTCGTTATAAAATGTATTTATAAAACTCTAAAAATAAGTATAAAAGTCGAACAGGAAATGCCACTTTCACAGAACACAGTAAACCCCAAAACACGCAAAACGTGAATGGCAACGGTTAATAAGGAATACAGGCATATGACGTCACAAACACACAAAGGGTGGACAATAGGGCTACCGCCTTGGAACTGTCATTTCATTTACATATTTAAACTTTATTTACAAGACAAAACCAGTAAACAAAACCCGAACGCGAAGAAATTTTATGCTAACGGGTTAATTGCGTTTAAACTATATAGTTGCCGAGCAGAAACAATGGAATTGTCCTGAAACCCAATGTGAAGATCATCATGGCATTGGTGTAATGGTTAGCATTGCGGCTTGGTAACCCAGGGATCGCGCGTTCAATCCCAGCCCGAACCGAATTTGGGTTAATTATCGAAATATTTCAAAGTATTTCCTACCTTACCAGTCCATCGGATGAGACTTTAAACCGAGGTCTGCTCGCTAAAATGCTTAGTGCAATACATCGAGGATAAATAAACTCTATGTACGCACGACTAAATCCTATACAATAGTTGCTTAAGCCCATGGATAAAAAGTTTTAATGTAATAGCGTGTAACTATTTCGGACTGAAATTCCAGTACTATTTATCAGTAGAATTCTTCACATTAAGTCTTCATTACATGCTAAATGAAATTATTAAAGTAATTGTGTTATTTTCATTGATTCTATAAGTTGCACATTTTCCCGTTGATTAAAAGCACGCACGTTTCGTATCGAAGGAATCGCACCCACGTTTATGTTGGTGCATTTTAAATGTCATTCAGTTCCGTTAATTACCAATTCACTAGCGTGTAACTATTTATGAATGGAATTCCAGCACTGTTTATCAGTGGAATTCTTCGCAGTAAGTCTGCATTAAATGTTAAATGAATTAAAGTAACTGTGTTCTTTATTCTCCAATGATTCCACAAGTTGCATATTTTTCCACTAAATAAAAAACACACATATTTCGTATCAAAAGAAACCCACCCACATATATTTTGGTGCATTTTAAATGGTGTACCATTCCTTTCCGTTAATTACTAATTCACTAGGTGTTTTGGTATTTAAAGGGACGGAACAGAAAAATATTATATAAATTCAAAGAATAACTCCTATAAAAATATGCATAAGGTCCTGAAAAAAAGTGTTTAATGTCATAAATTCCAGCACTGTGTATTAGTGAAATTCTTCACATTAAGTAATCATTAAATGATAAATATATTAGGAACGGAACAGAAAAATAGTATATTCATTTCAAAAATAAAAGTGGAGCGCTGTGGTCTAGTGGTAGAGCGTTGGACCCATGATCCAAAATTCGTGGGTTCGATTCCCGCCATGCCATATGCGTTGTGTCCCTGAGCAAGACACTTTATCTGCATTGCTTAGTACTGGTTCTACCCAGGAAGATATCGAGAGTGATTCAAATAAGTTCATAGAGCTTTCGTTACAATCGATGTAAAATAAATAAGTTTAAACTAAAAAATAAATCCTATAAAATATATGCATAATGACATGAATGAAAAGTGTTAAATGTAATAATGTGTAACTATTTCTGAATAAAATTCAGCACTGTTTATCAGTGGAAGTATTCACATTTAGTCTTCATTAAATGTTAAATGCATTAAAGTAATTGTGTTATTTAATCTTCAATGATTTCGCAAATTGCATATTTAACTAGATCTATTGATTAAAAACACACACGTTATGTATCAAAAGAAACGCACACACATACATGTTTGGTGCATTTTAAATGTCGTTCCGTTCCGTTCCGTTAATTACCAATTCACTGGGTGTTTTGGCATTTAACGGAACGGAACGGAACAGAAAAATATTATATATTTTTTAGTTTTTGATAATTTTATTCAGACACTTGTGTACACACATACATGATATAAATACGTGTTCATGCATACATGATATAAATACAAACACATTTTAGGCAAACATTGCATATAAGAATACATTCGATGAAACTAGATTGAGAAAAAACAGACATGGAATGAAATCCGTACAAACTAAAGTAACAATAATATACACCTTTAAAGCATCAGTATTAAAAGGTGGAATAAACGTTGTAGATGTTATGGCTTCGGACGCTGTGGTTTCTATAGGACCCTATATATCATTTTTTAATTGTTAAAGATATTATTCACAGTGTTCCATCTCACTTTGATAACATTAGATTTCTTTTCAGGGTACATAAACAATGAGAATAATTCAAGGTCTTTATATCTCTTCAAATGCTCACATTGTTTCAGTTTACAGGAGTAGACATAACTTTTAAAAATGAGAATACAAATATTAATTATCGAGTGTATGACGTTTTCATTCTGTTCAACATATAGAAGGATTTCCTGGGGTTTTATTTTCACATCAATACCACATTGATTCTTGATTTGTTCAAAACAACGTAAAAGTACATTTTTTGGATACATACATTCATAAAATAAATGTAAAACAGTTTCTTTCGAGTTGTTACAAAACGTATAAAGTTCTGTTTCGGACATTTTGCACTGATAAAGTTTGGCATTGGTAAACAAAATACGATGAAATATTTTAAACTGCAGGCTCTGCAGATAGGTATCATCAGTTATTTTAAAATTGTGTTCGTATAAAATTTCCCAGTCCTCAATAAAAATATTATATTTATATATATATATGTACGCCCATCACTTGGGGACGATATTCGAGTATAATCGAAAAGTGATCGTTCGGCGCCGAGGTCGGCGAAAATCGATTGCACCTCTAACAAAATCGACTGTCGCTACAGTAAGTTCTTGCGGGTCACTCTAGAATGTCTGAAAACAACAACAACGTAGAAAATGAGTCCATTCACAGGTCAAGTTACTATGCCATCTGCAGAAAATGTGCACCCATAACCAGGGAACAGACGCTCACGTGTTTGGATATTATACTTCGACTTCAGCAAGAAAAGCGATGGACATACGAAAATTGAATTGAATTGCATTGTATTTTATAGTCGCACCAACAGCTAAAGTCATGGAGGAAGACCACAGGTGCCCCTCCGGGAAATGTTCGTGCGCCGGCATATAAATATACTGTAGCACGGCGGTTTGCTGTTTGTGTTTGAAATCCTATGCCAATAAAGATAAATGCAGTAAATATTAAATGTATGGAAATAACTACTGTGCAGTATAAACTTTCATGTACCTGTTGTTCTCCATTGTTAAGCCCCCTTCCTAAGCTGATCTACGCTAAAATGCTACGCACCCCACCCACTACAAATGACAACAACATTTTTAAAAATAAAAAATATAAAGCAAAAGAAGTAAACATTACTAAGAATAATTATAATGAAAATAATTGTTAAAATATGCCTGATATGCTGGAGTAGATATAATGTATATGCAGTGATTTACATGTTTAAGTTCAAGCAGTTTAAGTTTTTTGTTTGTTTTGTAAGTGTCTACTACAGTAGGATAACGTGTTTTATTTATGTTGCCTATTAATGCTGCCTAGTTTTTACACTGTCCCGTTTTATTGCGATGGCAGTGAGGTTTAGTGCACCCTAGAACATGGTTTAAACCTGCAGCAACCCTTTTGCCACTGGCCGTTCCTATGCGGTTGCCCTATTGTCAACCCTTTTACGTTTGTGATGTCACACACATTGCTTCTTAATTATCCTAGTAATCGTTGTTTGTCTCGATGCGTGGTTTTGCTTGACTGTTGTCCTTGAATACTACATTTCCCGTTCGACGTTTATATCTGCCTATTTGAGATAGAGAGTAAACCATGTTGTTATTTCAGCCATAATGGGTGAAATGTAATTATGTTTCATTTATTTATAGAAACGATAAAACGATTATGTTGAATAAACAACACATATAAGCATATTCATGGCATATAAGCTTATTATTCTTTTTTCATTTATACAGATTATTTTCTATGAATGTTACATGCGCCTGAATAACAGCCATATTATGTATCAAGTATTAACTGCATTTAAAAGAATTATTGTCACGTGACCTAGATTTTTTGAGGTAATATGTCATGTTTCTATAAATGGGTAGATGTGTGAATATATAAGAATAACTTCATAGTTACACGGACTCCCTGCCTGCCCATTGGAGACGCAGCTGCACATTTTCACGCGCATACAGGGACCACATAACTCAAACATACATAATTAGTGCTGGAGGTAGCATAGTTCCCATTTGAGAATAAAATTATTATACAGCATATGTGTATGAAGCAAACATTACATATATACTCAGTTGCAAAAGAAAATGTACACTCTGAACATTTTACTTAACATCCTATCCTCTTTATCCAGTGACAGTCCCTTAATGTTTCAATCTATTGAAAAACAAATGACAGCATGATATTGGCAATGGAATGATAAAAACTTTGGTACCAAACATGCATATTCTTTTTGGAATTTGTCAATTTAATTCTAAAAAAAAACACCTTTATACGATTAAATCTAAACAACACCCAGTGTCCACTTTCTTTTGCAACTGAGTATATTTAATTTTAAACTAAACACAACACGAATTAATACAAAACAGACATTTCAGTTTAAATCGAAATCGGTCTTACACAATAGCAGAAAAGGAAACAGTTTCCATTTTGCTTCTATGAGAGAAAGAATTTAAACGACAAAATAAAGTGTAATCTTTACATTATACACCAAATGTTTTGTGATTGCCAATGGTTTTAAAGCATGAAATAAAAGCATGACACTATGCGCAAACTATTAGTTTATTACGACAAAAACGATGGCAGATTATGTGTTGGTAGAAGCAAACATAGAATCACGAAGAAATAAATCAATAAGTATAGAATAAAGTAACATATTAACGTCTGATCACCTACCAAAACGTTTAAATGACAATGTCATCTTCACAGAGGGGAGGCATATAGCTCACATGCTTGAACCTCTCAAAGCCTACATGAAATTCTAAACGTTGCACCATTAGCAACGATATATATAGATATAAACATTGAATAGGAAAAGTAGCATTCAAAGACGACAGTCAACCACAAACACACACAGAAACAAAGAACAACTATATATAAAAATGAATAAAAGGCAAAACAAGACATCACAAACACAAAAAGGTGGAACGGTCAGTGGCAAAAAAGGCCGCTGGGGTTTAAATCAGGTTCTAGGGTGCACCAAACCTCACACTTACCCTACTGTCATCCCAGTAAATTGAGACAGTGTAAATAAAGAAATCCCCGCCATGAACTATTCTCTAACCAACAAGGCAACATTAAAAGGCAATATAAGTAAAACACAAAGATGCTCGTGTATATATACATACAAAAAACAATAGACTAGAAAGTCACAAAGAAGGTACTCAATGACCTGTCCGGTCATCGTACAATTAAAGAGGAAAGCATAGTGGCAAACCGTAAATGGGTCCACCACCAAGTATGCAGTGCGTTGCAAAATGATAGGGTCATAACCTCTTTTGATAAACCTTTTAACAAGATTAACAAAGATAGTATGAAATTGATCATGACCAAGGATCTTAGACTGATATCAACAGTCTTATTAATGCCGAATTAGAAAGTGCAGCAGAAAGAAGGAGATTCCAAATTACTTTGGGGTCTCTTAAGAGCAAAAAGCTGTTTTTATTCGAATATAATAATAAATTACTCTTTGTTTTGCCATGTTCCTATTCACAACAGTCACTCAGTTGTGTTTAATACATCCAAAAATATAGTTGCCATTTATACTAGTTTGACAATTAAAACCCGTCAGTGCCACCATACTGCAGCATTTTGAAATTGCATGCCATTGAAAGAATAGCTTCTTTTTTTTTAACAATGGTGTACTTCGAATTTTGGATGATGTGATAACTTATTGTATTCAGAAATAAGGTCTCTCCTGCACTCGCTGGATAAATGGACTATTATATGGACCAGTTTATTTCACATAAAAAAACAAAACAACTTTGAGTAAAACTGTACCAAACTTTTCGAATATAAAGCGCACAATTTCTGCCATATAAGTATTCTTTCTAATATTATGTTCACATCAATAGTGTTGAATTACTGTCATGTACTATATTGTTGAAATTGCTCGTGCCTAAAATGCGTACATCGTTGAAAAATTCACTTGACCATATCTCATCGATTTTGGATTATTTGGATCAAAGATGACTGACCGATAGTCCTTAAGCAATAAAGCAAATTGAATATTACAATATTAAGGACATAAATACATGTGCACCAAATTAAATGATTATTTTGAAAGCAACTTTTCTGATAAGCATTTAAGCAAGTGTTGAAAGCACGGTTGATATTCAAGTATAATTACAAGTGCACCGAATTCAATCAATTCAAATGTATTTTAGCAATTCGTACGGGCAGCAAATTTGTATATAATTTATGTTTAGATTACAATTCAGTCTCTGGGTATACAGGAGCTGAATAAAGTTAAACTGAAACTTATAAGTCCTTCCTTTCACACCTTCGCTGCCCGCCGATAATTAAACACTACAACAATTAAGTTGTGATCCAAATGATGAAGAAACTTGAAGATATTTACGGAAACATCAGAAGTGGTGATTCAATCATCCACGATTTCTGTTCTGCCAAACAATTAAAAACAGAATGTTCAGAATGGGGTGTGATAATCGAAACATTATTTTATCAAGCTGTAGAGAGAGGTGAAATAGAAGAGTCAAGGAAAGATATCAAACTTAAGGAAAGATTTTGGAGAGGTTTATATTCAGAACAGCTGCAAATGGCCACACGCACGGCGTATGAATTAACAGAAATTTTTGAAATTTTTAAAAGAAAGCAAGAATGGAAGAAGTAGAAATGGAAATTGGAAGACAGGAAGGTAAAACGACAGAAGTAAAGGCTGCAACAGAAGAAATACAAGTACATCAACCTATTCAAAATGTAAACGAAAAGCAGAATAAACTACGAGCTATTACGGAAAATAAAGGAATTATAATCTGAAATAAGAGATATTAAAACAAAACAAAATCAGAAGAATAGTGGAGGAGATCATTGGAAAAGTCGTTCATTCAGAGAAGGATATGGATTTAGATCTAGAGGAAATAGGATTAATTCAGAGAGAACGGAATGGAATAAGAAAGACAAAAAAGCATTGATCCAAAAGTACCGGAGAAAAATACAGAGAAAGAACAAGCGAAAAACTCTACAACGTCGTTAAACTAGAAGGAGTCTCCGTTGAGGGGAAAACGGCAGACCATAAACATATCACCGCTTACAATAATAACACTCTATTTGACCGAATAGTTGGATCAAGTAATATTACAAATATTGAAATTGAAGGCGTGAAAACAAAAGGTTTGGTTGACACAGGATCGATGATCACCACAGTTGCATTCAAATTTCTACATGCATTACAACCAGCACCAGCAATGTATCCTTTAGAAGATTTCGACTTAGATATAAAATGTGCTAGCGGTCAAAGCTTACCATACCGTGGGTATACTGAAATTGCAATCAGAGTCATTAGCCTTTCAGAGATGGTATTTACAGTGGTAGCCTTGGTTGTGGAGGATACTGAATTCTATCAAACAGTTCGATTAGTCATTGGAACAAATATAATTAGAGAGCTGAAAGAAATGGCTTCGACAGAAAGTAGTAACACCCCAGACGCATGGAACACAGCTTTTCGAGCAATGTGTGTAACTCGTTAGTTGGAGTATGAAAACGACGAAACCAGTTGTGATACACCCAATGGAAACAAAAACAGTTACAGTATTCGTTAGAAAACAAAAGAACATACAGTCAACTGTAACAGAACCACTAGACAACATTTTCGAAAACAGTCTAACAGTTACGAGTAGTTTCCCTTGACAATCCTGGAAAGAATGCAAGAATTCCTGTTAGAGTGTGCAGTTCAACAGCCAGAACAATAGCCATTCCTACTAAGCATAGCCTCTGCCAATTAAATGAAGGTAATGTTCTCCGTGAAGCACCAGTGTTTCTGCGTCATCAATACAAATTCCACAAAATAACTCTTCATTTCTTAGAACTAAACCTTATGTACGTCTTACACCTTTAAATAATCTTCATTCGGCAACCTCGTTTCATGTTCCTTCTAATAATATTACCAGGATTTTTAATAATGGCTAAAAAAAATCCTTTGCCTTCTCGTTTGTCTGTTTGCATGTTTGTTTTTGTGTTTTGTGGTTGACTGTCGTCCTTGTATGCTGCTTTCCCTGTCCGATATTTGTTATCTTTCTTTGATAAATCAGCAACAGCGCATTAACATAAGCAATCAAGTCTTGAAAAAGAAGAAAGATCAAATAAAGACGAAGCTAAAATCAATGACAAACCTGCAAATACTGAAAAAGAACATTAGCCCGAAAAAGAAACAAAGGCTAATTATGGAGTAGACCTCGAAGACAGTCATCTAACAGAGCAACAAAAACTAAAGGTTTACCAATTATTTGACAAATGGCAATCAGTTTTTCCAAAATCATAAACTGATCTTAGCCATATTTCAGCAGTCAAACACAACATAGAATTAATAGACAATTCACCATTCAAAGAACCCTACTGTAGAATTCCACCTGCAATATTCAATGAGGTTAAGGAGCACCTTCAAGAGATGTTAGCAATTTGTGCCATTAGAGAGTCAAAAAGTCCGTGGTCATCCAATGTAGTTATAGTGCATAAGAAGGACGGTAGCATTCGATTTTGTATCGATTTCAGGAAGCTGAATCAACGCACAAAGAAAGATGCTTACGCCATACCACGGATCGAGGACACTCTGCATCTCTTGGCCGGCTCCAAATACTTTTCAAAACTTGACATCAAGTCAGGTTATTGGCAGGTCGAGCTACGAGAAGCGGACAAAGAAAGAACTGCTTTCCAAGTTGGAAATGGCCTTGGATTCTTCGAATGTAACCGCATACCTTTTGGGCTCTGCAACGCACCAGCAACATTTCAGCGCTTGATGGAACGCTGCATGGGCGACATGAATGTCAGAGATTGTCTCATATATCTGGATTATATAATAATTTTCAACGCAGACGTAGACAGTCATATAGAAAGGCTCGACGCAGTTTTTCAGAGACTTTCAGATTACAATCTGAAAATCAAACCCTCGAAGTGCGAGTTCTTTAAAACCAAAACAACATATCTAGGACATGTCGTCTCTGCCGAAGGTATCCAAGCAGTTCTTTAGAAAATTGAGGCAGTAAGAACATGGCCAATACCTAAGACAGTCAAGGAAGTCCGCCAATTTTTAAGTTTTGCGGGATACTACCGTCGGTTTATAAAGGATTTTACGTCGATTGCTCGTCCGTTAAATAACGTTCTTATTGGCCATCCTTCGAGAAAACAGAAACAGAACCAAAAGAAGCCTGTCAAGAAATCTCCATTCAAATGGGAAACAGAACAACAACAATCTTTCGAGGAAATTAAAAGATACTTATCGGTCCACCAGTCCTCGATGATGCTGACTATAACTTACCATTCAAAGTCCATACATATGCCTCCTCAAAAGGTCTGGGTGCGGTACTTTATCAACGACAGGACAGCAAAGACCGAGTCATCGCTTACGCCAGTAGAAGCCTGAAACTCACTGAGAGGAATTATCCCGCTCACAAGCTCGAGTTTCTCGCCCTTAAGTGGGCCGTGACTGAAAAGTTCCACGACTACTTATATGGTACGAAATTTGAGGTTGTGACGGATAAGAAAAACCTCTCACATATGTTAATACTACTGCTAAGTTAGACGCTACTGGCCAAAGATGGTTGGCTTCCCTTGCCAATTATGACTATCAGGCAAGATATAGGAGTTGGCTTCAGAACGCAGATGCAGATGGTCTCTCTCGAAGGCAACACCAAGAAGAAATGCATACTGAAGTTATTAAGGCACTCAGTATGGTAGCAATAGCCGACATAGGATCATCTGCAGATACACTGACAATATCGGACACACCACCTGCTGAGAAAGAACCACACATTCCACCAGAAATACTTTATTCCAGCAGTCTCTCTTCGAAAGACTGGGCAAAGGCACAGCGTCAGTACACAGTCATATCTCGAGTAGTAGAACATGTCAGAGATGGCCAGAAACCGGCTAAGCCAGCTGATCGTTCATTGTCTGATATTCTTTCTTACCTGCGGGATTGGAACAAACTTATTCTGTTTCAAGATGTCCTCTACAGACAAGCTTTAGTCCATGGAGAAGAGCACCGACAGCTGGTCCTTCCAAGAAATTTAAGAGAATACTTATTCAGGGCACTCCTTGTCGATCCTGGCCATCAGGGTCGAGATCGCATAACATTACTGTTCAAGGAACGCTTCTATTGGCAAGGGATGGACGGGAATATTGCGTCAATGGTCAGAAACTGCGGACGATGCATCAGGCGCAAAAGCATGCCAACAAGGGCTCAACTCATCCCAGTTCAAACTCCCTCGCTTATGGAAGTCATTTGCATTGTCTTTCTGTCCTTTGAAAGATCGAAATGAGGCTATGAAGACGTGCTGGTAATAACGGACCACTTTACTCGGTATACACAGACGTATCCCACACGGAATCAGACGGTGAAGACTACAGTGAGAATTCTATTCGAGAACTTCGTCGTCCATTATGGCTTCCCAGCATAGCGATCAGGGCCAGAACTTCGAGTATAATCTCATCAAGGAACTGAGCCAAGGTAGACTGCACCAAGAAAACCAGAACAACGCCAAACCACCCGATGGGTAACGGGATGGTCGAACGATTTAATCAGACGTTACTCAAAATCCTAGGAACCCTTGAAGAGTATCAAAAGGCTGATTGGAAGGCGCATGTACCTACCTTGGTGCATGCGTACAATGCCACTCATTACGAGAGTACAGGGTACTCCCCGTACTATCTGATGTTCGGCAGACATCCCAGACTTGCCATCGATGCTTTCTTCGGGTTGCCAAGAGTATTAATATGTATATCTTAGATATATATATATATAATTCACATATAAATACTCTTGACCACACTGGTCAACGTGTAGATGGCGAATGCAACGCACCGTTGCATTCATCAATCAACACTTCATAGTGTAGCCAAGGGTCACAGGCTAGTAATTGGTGTTATTGAGTGTTAACGGTACTTTGATAATAAGGCTATTGGAAAAGCAGACTGATTTAAGGTTTATATAAGGCATACTGGAAGTAATTTATGGGGTTTCAACATACTGATATACACGTGCTGTTTCACATTTAGATAAAGGAATACAATGAAAACAACACCCATTATTTAGTTTTCTATTTTATTTGCGTAACCAAAACGATAACAATCTCAGTCCTACGAAACATTTGTAAACTTTGTCAAACTCCTGATTCGGTTCCTGTTACTTTATTCTCTTAGTTGTGTTTGTTGCTTCCAAAGGATCTCCCATATCAGTATTTATTAACTTTGACGCTAGCGTTCGTTTAGTGCAGTGTAGCGGCTGTAAAAAATCTCCCCGTGCTACAAATCAGTAGTGTTATTTGAACTGGTTCCTTGGGATCAACGAGCCCAGTATAAGTGGCTTCGAAGTAGAACACCACTAAAGCCGGTGCTAGGGGTCTGAGAGGTGTTGCTTCTCACATTACCTTTCACCTTTCATGAACAGACTCAGTAAAACAAGATCTGTTACTTCATTTTCTTGGTAGGGTTTGTTGCTTCCAAAGAATCTACCATATCAGTATTTATTCACATACATAAACTCTATAAAATAAATTTAGTACTGTATTTGACGATTTGCACTTAACGGGAAGTGAACCAACAGCTTTTCAATACACGTGACCAGCATACTAGCTTAAACTATGGTCCATCTATCCGTCCACATAAGCGACACATTGTTTTTCGAAATCAACAATTAGATAGTTTATAAGTGTACACACATTTACAACTTACCATATATGTATGCCCCCACCAGTCAGTGATGAGGGGCAAATAACGTCCGTCCGAGTGTCGGACCGAAGACCCGAGTGTTTTCCGTCCGTCCGGAGAATGTTGTGTGTCTATCTCCTCGCACAGTTTTCAACCGATTGTTTCGAAACTTTGTGGCTTTCTAGGCTATTGTTTTTTTGTATTTATATATACACGAGCATCTTTGTGTTTCACTTATACTGCCTATAAATGCTGCCTTGTTGGTTAGAGAATAGTTCATGGCGGGGATTTCTTTATTTACACTGTCCCGTTTTATTGGTTTGACAGTAGGGTAAGCGTGAGGTATGGTGCACACTAGAACTGGTTTAAACCCCAGCGGCCTTTTTTGCCACTGACCGTTCCAAGGAGGCCGGTAGCCCTATTGTCAACCCTTTTGTGTTTGTGATGTCTTATTTGGCCTTTTTTTTCATCTTTAAATTTGTTCTTTGTTCCTGCATGTGTTTGTGGTTGACTGTCGACCTTGAATGCTGCCTTTCCTGTTCGATTGTTATATCTATATTTGTATTACCGGAGTTACGGCCCTTTTCCGTCAACAGTTACGTTAAATATCTTATGTGTCTATCTCCTCCCACAGTTTTCAACCGATTGACTTGAAACTTTACAGGATGCTTACCTATGATGAAAAGATATGTACATCGATTGGACGTCAAATATAATCATGTATTACTCGAGTTTAGGTTAGTTTTCATCAAATTGTACGTTTTCCGCTGATTGTTTTCAGTGAAGGCATCCGTGTCCCATGGACAGATTTTTATTTTGTTTTTGCTTTAAATGAAATATTACGCTACACGATCATTCTTATTTATTGACAGGTGGGCTTGAATCCGCAGGTATTGTCGGCTGATGCTCAGAAACAACACTGATTGTTGTGCCTGGTGCTGGTGTAGGCGGTCGTTGACGTTTTGGGTCTGATTGGGCGATCTGACTTTGGTGGAAGAGGTGGAGGGAGTTGGAGGTAGAGGTGGTTTTGGTGAAGGAGGTTGCGATAGAGGTGGTGGTGATGGACGAGGTTGGGATAGACGTGATCATGTTAGACGAAGTTGGGATAAAGGTGGTCGTGGTTGCAAAGGAGGCGGAGGGAGGTCGCCGCAGAAGTCGGTGGTAGAAGATGTTGAGGGCGTTATTGTTGACCTGTACATTAATTATGGCCGCCTTTAGGGTTGAAGTAGAGAACTCAGACATAAAGGAAAAGAATATTTAACGATGACAAAACTGAAATCATATCTGCTGTTATATAGCTAATCATTATTTTATGTTCAATAGAAAGGTGAAGAAAAAAAGTGACATAATTGGAATGAATAGCTTTGTTGAGTGAAAGTTCTTGATGATGTATTGTATTACTCATGGTAGGAAATAACAGTATCAATGTTCAAGTGGTGGCTTCTATTCAATCTATCTGAATATCTGTTGTTGAAATACTCAATCTTAAAATTGTTTCATATGCACATAAGTTATAATTAATTTATCAGACCAAATTGGCAAATGGAATATATTTCCTCTACGATTGAAATAGTTTGCTGATATCGAGTAAACGATATAGCGAACACACTGACTTAGATCCGGAATCGTTCGTATATAATTCACTTGATTTATTAAAGTAGCTATCTCGCCATCAACAGGCACATTTTACAACAGAGGCACACCGTTTCTAAACCTACTAACGGCTAGGTATATATATATATATATATAAATCAATTACACATTTTGAGGATCCAAGCTCAATAGACACAATAAGACGGTTTTAACGAGGCAGCCCAAACCCCAAAACTGGAGCGTCGTATTAAGAGTTACCAACTCATTAATCATTTTACGCATATTCAATTACCGGTATGTTTAAGAACCCGTGTAACCCTATACATTTAATCGACACAAGTATTTTATTAAATGACTTGAACACCTGCATAGAGTTTTGATAAACGGCTTTGTAGTCTAATTTTGCCGTTATTTGGCGGGTTAGTTACTTTAAGCATGCAACCATTGCTTAGTTGCAGTAACTCAAGAACACCAAGTCAACAAACGTGTTCGACATCTGCTTGCTATAGTTTATTTTAAATAACCTCAAACACACAAAATGAAATTTCCTTTGCTTATCTTTTTAAAAACATAGAACACTCATATCCTTCACCCAACAACTGCGGGACCACCACCGATACAGTTTGATTCGTAATGACAGAAGTGCAGTAAATGATCATCATTGCCACCCTCATCTAGAGGATGTGATCCATCGTCAGTGTCTTTGTTCAATACATCCTCGTCGTCCCATTTTATGGAAACTTCATGAACATTCATGCCGTGTACGGACTGACACATTCCACCGTAATTACGTACTAAGAGGAACGGTCTGTCTGTTGGTAGATTTATACTCGTTGCAGGTGAGCCATCACTCCTGAAACAAAATCAAATTAAAACATACCGATAGGAAAACGTTTAACACAACTAGTATTTATTCAGAAGCGTCTTGTTCTCTTTTTTAAATAATGTTCAGTTATGTTACCAATAGTTCTCCAGTGTTTAATATTCGTCCAAATATGCATGATACAGTTGCGTTTCGTTGAAGCATGCTATTACAACACTGGTTCATCAACACAGTACAGGTTATCTAGAGCAGCCGCCGAGAGGGTAAGGATACATAGGGCATGGGAACTTTCCATACTCTTACTATATTCCTATGATTTACGTGCTCAGAGGATATGCCTTGATACACGGGACGCCCCTACCCCCCTTCTCCACCACACACACGGATTAAGTCTCAATCGTACGGACGAGGCTAGAATAATTTGTCTTGCCTACGAACAACCGACGAAACACAGTGGTGCCGGAGAGGCTTGAACTCATGTCCTCTGGATTTAGGATATTAATTTCACTTTGCTATTCCCTGGTTCTTCATATGGCAATAAATAACATGTTCACATGTTAAATAAACATGGAACTGAGTGTAACTGGCCTTGGAATTAATAAATTTAGAATGGCGAATTATTAAATAAATACTGTTCAGGTTTAGAATCTTCATAAAGAAATATAAAAAGATCGGACAGGGAAAGTAGCATTCAAGGAGGACAGTCAACCACAAAACACAGAGACAAACGTTCAAACAGACAAACAAGAAGGCAAAAGTAAAAATAAATGCAAACGGCATCACAAACACAAAAGGGTTGACAATAGGGCTACCGCCTGGGAACGGTCAGTGGCAAAGTAGGCCACTGGGGGTTTAAACCGGTTATAGGGTGCACCAAACCTCACACTTACCCTACTTCATCCAATTTAAACAGGACATTGTAAATAAAGAAATCCCCGGCATGATCTAATCTCTAACCAACAAGGCAGCATCAATAGGCATTATAAATAAAACACAAATATGCTCGTGTAGATATAATCCAAAAAAACAATAGCCTAGAAAGCCACAATGAAGGTACTTAATGACTTGGCAGAAGCCAGAGCAACACTAGAATAAACCATTAAGGGCACGACAAGAAAGATCATAGACAAACATCAAACGCCACCGTCCCAATGGGCTTTAGGTAGGCTTCATCATAGGGTCCACAGCCTGTCCGGTCATCGTACAATTAAAGAGGGAAGCATAGTGGCGAACTGTAAAAGGGTCCACCACCATGCATGCGTTTAATAAAGATAGTATGAAAGTGATCATGACCAAGAATCTTACGAAGTTTATAAATCACATTATCATAGAAGTCATGTTGTGATAGTCCTTGTCGCAGAAGAGTCCTTAAATTACTTTTATATTTGGAAAGAAGATCATGGTTACGATAATAAAATGTTGCAAAGGTTTAACGAAGTTTATGGTAACGGTAACCCTGATTGAGTAGCTTTTTAGTCATACAAAGATTACGAATATTAAAGTCCTTAACTCGAGTACAAGCTCTTGAAAAACGAATAAGTTGAGACACATACACCCCAGAAGAAGTTGCTCGGGGAACATCCCCATCCAAGTGGGGATAATTAACAACGTCAAAATTAAAATCATCTCTCTTGTCATAGATTTTGCTAAGTATTTCATCATTTTCAATCGAGAGGTCTAAATCAAGAAAAGAAGCGTTTTTGAAAGAACTAGCGTTACCTTTGGTAGACCAAAACATGTTTTACTTACCTGCAGCAATAGTAGATTTTTGTATCTTTATCATAGTTGCCGTCTGGAAGAGTACCACTCTTATCGTTATTGTTGCTAATATCTTCGTCATCCCATTTAACGTAGCCACTTTCAAAACCTAAAATAATGCCAGTTAATACGAACAGATGACAAACAGTAAATGTAGCAGACTTATTCTTAATAAATATTTAGAAACTTCTGCTGTTGAATCTTTTACCGAACTTAGATGGATGACGTTTTCCGTTAAATTCCAAAAAGCAATCCTAATGTATAAAAATATAATGATCAAGCTCCTGCTTATCTAAGAGACACATTTACTCTACCTTCAAATGTATACATCCAAAATTTAAGATCATACTCAAATTATCTAGATTTCCCTAGAACGAAAAGTGAGTTTTTCAGAACATCGTTTGTCTGTTCAGGCTCTAAATTGTTAAACGCTCTTACCATATAAAAATGCTTGATTGGTCTGTTAATCATTTCAAAACATTATATTTACTGTGGAAAAAACATTCCACATTGCAAGTATTGCAAGTCTATTTTTTATTAGGGAATACTGAATACATTAAAAATCAATTTTAAACAGCCGGCTTAGAAGGAAAGGAAAGATAGCTCCACAGGACACACATTGGTTTTCTAAGAGACTGCCGATAAACAGCATATTACATTTACAATAGATGCACCAATTGTACGGTGAATTTTTCGTATACATTTACAATAGATGCATCAGTGGTACGGTGTATTTTTCGTATATATTTACAATAGATGCACCAAGGGTACAGTGTATTTTTCGTATTTGACATTTATGTGAACATGTTTGAGATGTTTGGTGAAGGGCCTGGAGTACATGTTCGCATCTAGTCTATTTTTTTTTATTTAAGAAATCAATATTGGAATAATTTGTGATATGTAAATTTCTTAGATGTTTTGCCTTCCTTTGAACCCGCAGACGAATACGCCTACCATTGGGACATTCTCCAAACTTGAGCAGGCAGTACGTTCCCTTAGGCCAGATTTGGTCAAACTTGGTGGTTGATGCAGTAACCTTCATGCAAAACCTCGTTTCTATGTTGTTGTGGTTGAATTTACCTAAAGTAGGAAAGCGTGTCATTAATAATTTCACTTCAACTACACATAGCTCCACTTGTTGACGTTGTTTTAACAAAAAAAAACAAGATATGTTTTCACCACCCTTTCTGTTGTTTTTTGTCTCTTTCATTGTAGTTTCAAGTCCTTGTTTGCAGTACAGTGCGGACCTACGATGCCATTGCGTTCGGACGCTGTGGTTTCTATAGGACCCTATATATCATTATCGTCAATAACAACATAATAATACATGTGATATGATATTTTAGGGGAAGCGTCATTTTATTTTGGCTTTTAAGGTTTTTAGAACCTATTTTGAAATTTGAACACTTCAATTTCATTAAAAAATTCTCCTATGTGCTGTATTTAGATGTTATGCATATAACATAAGGATGGAAGGATGTACTTTGCCTTACCCGCTAGGTAGTGTTCTATTCCCGGTGTGTACTCGTTACTGGGATTGCTATCCTCTGTATCCTGTTTTCGCCATCCCTGTAGCCAACTCACCTGTGAGGCAGGACACCCACTGGCTGCCTCCATCAGGCCGTATGTCCCTACCGGCCATGTAACCGGTATCTGTAGTTGGTATTCTGTTTACGAAGATCATTCAAACATTTTAATAAGGATGAATAATATTTTGATAGCTTCTTTTAAAAATAAGTATAAAAGTCGAACAGAAAATGCAGCTTTCACAGAACACAAACCCAAAAACAATGTTAAGAAGGAATAAAGGCATATGACGTCACAAAGTCTAATTATATATAAAAGTCGAACAGGAAATGCTGCAATCAAGGACTACAATCAACCAAAACACGCATCGAAACAAACAACAAGTACAAAGATAAATAATAGGTTAATTATCTGACATCATAAACATGAAATGGTTGACATCGGTCTCCCGACATTGAATGGTTTGTTGTAAAACGGGTCATTGGAAATAATGAAATTCCCACCAGGCTATATCCGCTAACAAACTGGGCAGCATTAATATATGCATCAGTACATTAACTGCACCACATTCTTGTCTACACGTGCGCGCTTCTACCGTCATGTTCGTACAAACTGGTGTTTAAATTACAGAAAGTGCACATTGTGTTTAAAATGGAGCATTGCGATCCTTCCATAATAATTCTATAATTGATACATGCAATTTCAAACCATCTATGGGTAGTTATTCGAGGATTTAACTACACCACAGACAGCCATTATGTATTTCTCTTGTTTCCTTTGTTATTTACTTTTGCCATTGCATGTTTTGGGTTCTGTTCAACCCGCGGTTAGGAAGCGCGTGAAGGTAACACGCATTTTTCATTACCGTTCACGAGCATTCTCAATCAAACCGAGACAACAATATTGTTTTGTACTGATCGTGTTCGGCGATTTCCAAATGTTAAGACATTAATACCTTTTATTGGATCATAATGCTGAACAGATGACACAGCACTTTTGTATACCGCGTATTGCGTAAGCGCCTTGGTTATTTCTTCAGCAGCCTTCTGGAGGGAATTGGCGTCCAAATTGTCTAGGCAAACTCCTTCCACCACCAGTTGATTTCTTATCTGGGGTATATTATTTTCGATAAATAAATAGTTATTTGTTGTTAAGATAATTTATCAAAATATGTCAAATTGACTGACTCGCTTACCTTATTACTTTGGCAAAGAGACAAAAATAACCAAACTCACTAATGAAATAATAGATAATTTTATAACTTTATAAACGAAATCGGAATTGACACATGACAAAAAGGGAAATCCATCAAAGAGTTGCTGTCCAAATTTTTACAAAATGTACCGCTTAGTTATTAGGAATGAAGTGTGTAATGTTTCATTGCAATCGGCATAAAGTCTTATGAAGAACTGAGCACACAAGCTTAACTTTTAGAAATATAGAATTCAATGGGACACAACTCTCGTAAAAGAAGTCAATATTCGTTATGTATGCATCTCTACAGTTGGCTCTGATGATAAACATTTACATATTTCCTAATATTTATCTTCAATCTGGCATCGACTATATGTATATGTTATGTTAAAATGAACTCATGAACCAAATGGTATTTTATACTATTGAATAAAGTATCCATTAAGTTATACTGCAATCGGCACAAACGCCTCCGAGAAACAAACATTTCAAGATTTGTGCTGTGAATTATTTTATCAGAATGCTGGCACGTTAAAGCTGATTTTGTATGAGAATAAGCTTGCAAGAAGTTTGTGAAGCACTCATATTCCTATTAGATAATATTTTCGGCATGTATGGAAGATCGTTTATAGACAAATTGTTGGGATCACTATGGGTACGAACTGTGCACCCCTTGTCGTAGATTTGTTTTCTATGGATACGAACTGTGCACCACTTGTCGCAGATTTGTTTTTATTTTGCTATGGAAGAGATTTCATGTTGAGTCTTTCACCAGATACCCAGGCAGATGTTATTGAATCCTTTAATGACACCTCTCGGTATCTGGATGTCATATTGAACAATGACAGCCCTTTCTTTTCAACTATGGTTAATAATATTTATCCTAAAGAACTTCAGCTTAACAAACCCTAATATGTCTGATAATAACGCTTCTTTTCTTGATTTAGATCTCTCGATTGAAAATGGTGAAATAATTAGCAAAATCTATGACAAGAGAGATGATTTTAATTTTGACATCGTTAATTATCCCCACTTGGATGGGGATGTTCCCGAGCAACTTCTTATGGGGTGTATGTGTCTCAACTTATTCGTTTTTCAAGAGATTGTACTCGAGTTGAGGACTTTAATATTCGTAATCTTTGTATAACTAAAAAGCTTCTCAATCAGGGTTACTGTTACCATTAACTTCGTAAAACCTTTGCAAAATGTTATTATCGTAACCCTGATCTTCTATCCAAATATAAAAGTAATTTGAGGACTCTTCTGCGACAAGGACTATCAAAACCAGACTTCTATGGTGATGTGATTTATAAACTTCGTGAGATTCTTGGTCATGATCACTTTAATACTATCTTTGTTAAACTTGTTAAACGGTTTACCAAAAGAGGTTACGACCTTACATTTTGCAACGCATTGCATGCTTGGTTGTGGACCCAAACGACCGGTGACGTTTGATGTTTGTCTACAATATTGTCTTGTCGTGCCCTCAATGGTTTGTTCTCTTGTTGCTCTGGTTTCTGACAAGTCACTGAGTACCTTCTTTGTGGCTTTCTAAGCAAGTGTTTTTTTTTGTCTTTATTTATATACGAGCATCTTTGTGTTTTACTTATATTGGCTATTAATGCTGCCTTGTTGGTTAGAGAATAGTTCATGGCGGAGATTTCTTTATTTAAACTGTCCCGTTTTATTGATGACAGTAAGGCAAGTGTGAGGTTTGGTACACCCTAGACTCTTGTTTAAACCCCCAGCGGCATTGTTTGCCACTGACAGTTCCAATGCTGTATCCCTATTGTCAACCCTTTTGTGTTTGTGATGTCTTATTTGGTATTTTGTTCATATTTGAATTTGTTCTTTGTTTCTGTGTGTGTTTGTGGTTGACTGTTCGATTTTTATATCTAGTGTTGTAATTTTGTACAGGTACCAGTATTCAAGCCTGGTTACTGAGGACATTATGTCTGTCTTCGGTTAGCACGATAAATCTAGATTTGTATCTCTCTACAGGGCTAACTCACGCTAATGCTAATGCTCATAATTTATCGGTTAGCATCCCTTATTAGGGAGATGCTCTATGAACCAGGCTTATGCTAATGCTACATGATTTATGTGTTAGAATTCCTTATTTGTAGATGCTATAAGATTGATGATTTAGCATGCTAATATTTACGACCATGCTAACCCCTTATTTGGAAGGGACCTTATAAAAAAGGGAGGGTTTTCATTGTTCGTAGTTTTTTCCCTAGCTTTTTTACCTGGACTTGCTAGATACAAACAAGAGATCAGTAGTTATGTGAGAGAGACACTATCATTATTAGTAAACTGTGGAAATATTAATTCACCATTATAGTTTGGTAGCATGTAGAAATAAAGTTATAAAATATAGGATTGGACTATATAGTTCTTTCTACATTTTGAAGTGAAGCAATTGTAAAACTGGTGGCAGTGGCGCGATCTAAACTTTAACAAAATTCTGAAGAGGAAATTAGTTTAGCAAAACTTTGCTGGAACATTTTTAACCGATATTTGAAATCCGGACTTGTAACAATCACCATGAATATCATGATGTTACTTTTGATGTGTTTGGGTATAGTTTCGGAATGTTCGTTTGAAACAAAAGCAACTTCTGTTTGTACTGAAGGTGGATTTTTGCAGAACACAGGTCAGAGTTTAGAACTTGAAACTTTAGATGATGTTTATGTTTGGTCATATGACACTCAATATGACTACAAGCGTCACAAATGGAAAGTGTAAAGTGGTTATCAATAAGTATGGCAAACCCGTACAAACAACTCCATTTAAACGAACTTTACGATTAATGAACAATTGATTACACATGTATGATTTGCTTCATTTGACCGTGTAATGGGTGCAGACTTTGCGCAAATTGACGATGTTGTTCCCTTGTTTGAAAAGGATAGTGTGCAGAGGACTGAAAGTTTGGACAAATCGTCAGTTGCAAGGATTTCCAGAGTGAAGTTACGTTCAGGTGAATTATGTAGTAGGATATTCCTTATTATGCAACTTCTTGTTGTAAAAACGTGAGATTGCAGTGTGATATTGTACAATGGATTACACAGAATCAAGGAATTTAGTCGCTGTGGCGTGAGCCAATTGCGTATCCGACAGTGTTCTGATATTAAAGGATTATTATATGACAGCAATTTCATTTCTCGTGAAAGTAACGTTAATGGGCAGAATATAGAAATGGCATAAATTCTGACAAAGTTGATGGCTCATTGTCCAAAAATGCAGCACCCCAAACATCACAGTGTCAGGCAGCTTAAAAGATTTCTGTACAGTTAACTATTCACCAGAAAGAATGACAAAACTTCAGCACCAAGATCCTTATATTGCTCCTGTTGTTAAGTGGCTCAAGTCGGACAGTAAACGACCCCCAAGGGACACAGTTGCAGGTTATTTCCCAGCAGTGTGCGAAAAATGTGGTTACATTTGGACTTGTTGAAATTGATTTATGGTGTATTAAGAGATACATAGATACATTATGATCAATAAAGAGGGTTAAGAGGGTTAATTTTTCCTCGAGTTTTGAGAGAAGAAGTATTATTCTCAGCACATGGCTAAAATACTGGAGCACACTTAGGCATGCATAGACAAATGCAAAATGTATGACATCGCAAGGAAGGCTTTGGAACAAAACAACACGCAAAATGGCAGAAACGGGATTATGACACCAGAATAAGTGCTCTTATGTTTAGACAATACATTGTTCATAGGAAAATAAGTGACCTTTGGTTTGAGATAAAGGGGCCAACTTTAAAAGCAAAGGTTGTGCACAATGACAGACTGAAACCATGTCATAATAACAGCTTGCCAGACTGGTCCATGAAACATAAACATGTCAAGTCACCGTTAGCAGCCCATTTGAGTTCCAAACACCTGAAGATGAAAACTAACAGTAAATTTGAGGCACGCAGAAGTCAGAGACAGAGTTCAACATAAACCATTTCAATATTGACAATACAAACTTAAGATAGGAGTACTGTTAAACTTCTGTCATTAAGCCTTTATGGACAAAGAAAGTTCATTAGAACTCATGATGAACAAGGAAATGTCAGGGTCATTTTGTGATTGAACAGAGTGGACGGTTAGCCTGGATTATATTCTTTATTTTGGCAGTAGAATATATATTTATATACCAAGTTGTGTCTTAAGGTTTTCGCAAAGTATGGAAATTACAAGTGATATTCACTAAATGGGAAGTTAATAGTGTGATCGCAAAGTATGGAATTTATGTCATATTCACAAAATGGGAATTTATAGTGCTATTCAAACAAAATATGGAATTTATCTAATAGTTTCCCTTTTCAGATATCACTATGATAACATTGACAATAATTTAATACGCGAAATATTGTGCCAAATTATATAATCTTTATAAGATCATTAATGTCATTTTGTGTATTAATTACATGTTATTTTATTTAAACAAATTTCATTCAATTTAAATGGCTCCAGTACATAGAGAGAATGGAACCAAAAATGAACACTTGTGTGATTGTGTTAAAAATAGAGAACAATTATATGTAGGTCTAGGACTAAATGTGCATAATTAGGACTCAGTTTACCAGTGTGGCAAGTTTATGCCTTGAGGAGTTCGTATGAACATTGCAACACATACCATGGATTTTGTTAAGTATCGTTCTTAAGATGCTTGTTCTTATTCTTTAAACATACACCAAATCTGTTCATTCATTTCAAATAAAGCTTAATGCATGTTACAAAGAATTTGCGTTCGTTAAATGTAAACGTTTACTCTCAATATTGCTTGCTTTATTTTGTAAGAATATTCTGCACAAGACAACTTTGATTATTACTTTATTAAACATGTAATTTGACATTCTTTCATTTAGTGTGAATGTTGGTACTGATTTCTTGTTAAAAGAGAGGGATTTAAAGTTTTAATAGGGACCATTAAGCCTGGGAGAGGGGAGTGTTGTAATTTTGTACAGGTACCAGTATTCAAGCCTAGTTACTGAGGACATTATGTCTGTCTTCGGTTAGCACCATAAATCTAGATGTGTATCTCTCTACAGGGCTAACTCAGGCTAATGCTAATGATCATAATTTATGGGTTAGCATCCCTTATTTGGGAGATGCTCTATGAACCAGGCTAATGCTAATGCTACATGATTTATGTGTTAGCATTCCTTATTTGTAGATGCTATAAGATCGATGAGTTAGCATGCTAATATTTACGACCATGCTAACCCCTTATTTGGAAGGGACCTTATAAAAAGGGAGGGTTTTCATTATTCGTGGCTTTTTCCCTGGCTTTTTTACCTGGACTTGCTAGATACAAACAAGAGATCAGTAGTTATGTGAGAGAGACACTATCATTATTAGTAAGCTGTTGTAAATATTAATTCACCATTATAGTTGGTAGCATGTAGAAACAAAGTTATAGAATATAGGATTGGACTATATATTTCTTTCTACCTTTTTGGGATAAGAAATTGTAAAACTATATTGTATGCTGAAATCGTTTTAGGTTTTGTGCCGATTGCAATGAAACTATACTCATGTCATCGAAACCAACGTAAGATATGCAATTTGAACTGTGATTATTCTTTACTTGCCATCGAACTTTATTTTATTTAACATTACAGATAAATTAAAATATTTGTAAGGCACTGAATACACTAAATTGCCAATAGAATTTAGGTTGGTCTAAAACATGACTAATTATTGCATACAAATATATCCCCATGTATGGTTACGTTGATGCATTGTTTCATCGAGCATTGCTTTTCCACCTTGAAAAAGTGAAAATATTTAATATTTAAACTATTTTGTTTTTATAAAACATTAGATTTTTAATCATTTTAAATAGCTTAATAATAGTTTAAATCATACAGTTCTATACATATTACTCACGTGTTTCCAATATTTGAAGTCGAACGCGGCAGTGATGGGTACAACTGTCATTTTAATGGGAGTTGATACCGAATGTGAGCCGTCATGTATGGTTTCATGGAGGGACCCGACTGTTTCCTGAGCTGCTTTACTACTCGGATACATCGTTGAATTGATTATCAGCGATGAAGAGAAACCATTGTAATAACCTGCGTGTTGAATCAAATAGGAATCCTGAAAAAGACAGTACAAGGCCTGATGTATTTTTACTGGGTTTTTGTTAAGGTTCTAACCTGGTTGGGCATTTATACGTACTGAAAATAGGATTCCCTGGAAGCAACGAAATAAACAAGAGAGAAAAAAAGCAGTTTTACTGAGTCTGTTCATGAGAGGATGTATAAGGTATAATACCTTTAAGCCCCTTTCGCTGCAACAGTCAAAACATTGCTTTTACGACCAGTGTAGGCCGATATCAACATGCACACTATGTGCTGGCTGATGAGGTTAACAATGTTCGGCACTCAGTAAAATGGTTTTCGAAAACATTTTTTATGTAAAATATAGCCGGAAAGTTTAAATTCAAATTTTAGCAGACGACACTTGAAATTTGGCGGCGATAGGGTTAAGTGGTATTCTTCTTTAAATCCATCAAGACTGGGCTCGAAGAACCCCAAAGTACCTAAGCACTACATATTCGGAGTCGGGGCGACCTTTTGCAGCTGCCACAGAGCACTAAATGAACGCTAGTGTGAAGGTCAACACTACATATCGAAAAGGGGACCTTTATTTACAGTTATCATTACTTTCATAAAATATAACACGTGTTTTGATGTTAGAATATACAGTGACTGTCTTTAAATGTTGTGTTGACAGTTAACATGTCATAACAGTTTCCGTTTGGTAATTTTATTATATACAATAACCGTCCGTTGATGTTGTTTGTAACAGTTACTATTTTCTGATTTTTTATTATATAAACGTTACTGTATATATATGTTTTATTGACAGTTATCATATACAAATGTATTACATGTCGGTTCCGTTTGTTAATGGTATTGTATGCATTACTGCCTTTAAAGGTATAATCATCTATCACTGGTTTGTATGAGATTAATGTATATTAATGCATAACTTTATACACACAACGTCTGTTATTGTTTAATGTACATCCACCGTATGTTATTTGTTAATTGTATTATACACAATTAGCTTTCTGATAATAAATGTATATACAACACTGTCTGTTAATGTTTTCAATGACATGCTATTACTGTATTTGTAAATACACTACTTAAAGTTTGCTAAGCACTAAGATTGTAATTCGACATTTTTCGGTAAATAAATGTATGTGAAATTCATTATTTTTTTGTCAAAAAAGTTATTAGAAAACATTTTTATTGTGTATTTTTGCATGTCACCCTACATAAAAACAGTTTCGAGCTGGGTCAAAGAAAAGGCGAACAATGTTTGATGCCTAGTAACCTTTTAGTAGTATATTTGTTATCGTGTGTCCATGTATAATAAACATGTAGAGTAACAGTTTGTATTTGTCTCTTTTTTACGTTTACCATTTCTTCCACTTGTTGAAATAATTGCATGGTGCTCATCTCATATCTCCTGATTGTTCTTGTCCCCATGTCTACCTCTGTCACAATGCTCTACAAACACACATATGAAATAATTATTTTTGCAATGCTTTTGGGGATCTCCCTTATTAGTAATTTTATATTGAGTAAGATGCACTATTTCTATTTTAACACATTGTGTAGTGTTGCGTATTGTCTTTTCTATTGCTATATAGAATGGTTTGTGTGTCAGCATTTTATGTATAATGTCGACAATGGCAATGGGATGAAAAAAGGGGTTAATTCAAAGATAGTATTTTGACGTTGATGGCCAGTTATTATATATCTTTTAATGACTTTTTTACAATACCGGCACCACCTCCAAAAAGCTTACAGTACAAGTCTAATGAGAACAAACCTGACAAAAACAACAATACAATTAAAGTTACTCACTGTTCCCCACTTGTCCAGAAAGAGGAAATATGGCATCATATCCATAGTAACAGTACTTTGTGTCAGATTACAAACGTCTGCTGCGAATTCTTGAGTGATATTGATGTTCCCCGTACCCGTTAACTCTTCTTTATAACGCAATGTTCCAAGAGTGCACGTACTGCTGATGTATTTATATAGAGTGCCCGACTGATTTCCAAGATATTCTGTCACTTGACGGACATCAGTCATCTCTGAATTGAAAGTAAACGTATGTTTGAGAGTGTATATCTCTTTTACATGTCGGATGCTACATATACGGTTCATTGAAATTATTATTTCGTCCTCTATTGTGCAAACCGATAAATTATTCATAGTCTGTATTTATTTTGTTTCGACAATTCGTTCATTAATATCATCAACAAAAATGCCCCATGAAATTTCTTTTTTTTTATTTGAATATCTTTCATCATTAATTCCATGCGCTAAAACACTGGTGTTTAGTTAGCCATGACTCTGTTAATATGTAACAGAATAGCATAACATTGTGGACACACTATATTACATCTGTTTCTAAACCATATTAAAAAGTGTCAAAGAACTATGTAAAAAGTGAATTCAGTAATACCAAAATCTGAGTGTTTTTATAATCTGTTGTTGTGTGACATTTACATCACACTTTAAGAGTTGTCAAGGCATATAACGGCAGGCTATGTGAACATACAATGACCAACTAGTAACTGAATACTAAAAAGAGAAAAAAAAGGATTGACACATTAATGAGGGAATGATAAACGGATGGAATGATTGACGGTTTTACTTGTAAATAACACAATAACTTCAGCGATACTGTAACAAAGAAACCGTTACTATATTAACCACTGACATCATTAGTGATTGGATTTCTATGGATATGTATTCTTGTTTATGTAGATAAATATATACTGAAAAGGGTATCCCTTGGAAGCAAAAAACACAAACAAGAGACTCGGTTTTATTGAGATTTCCACGAAATCGCAAAAAAAGAAGATGTACAAGTAGAAAAGGAATTGTAGATTTCACAGAACTCAGGCACCCAGAAAAATACATCGAAAACAAACAACAACTACAATACATGCATACATATAAGCAAAGTATGCGACACACCACACATAAACTGGTTGCCAAAAGCAGTACCGCCTTGGAACAGTCGGTGGCAAAAAGACCGCTGGGTGGAGTGTGTGTGTGTGTGTGTGTGTGGGTGGGGGGGGGGGTAACCAAGGTTCCAGGGTGCACACAACCTCACTCTTACCATATTGTCATTCAAATTAAACTGGACTATGTAAATAAAGAAATCCCCGCTCTGCTATATCCTCTAACAAACTAGGTAGCATTAACAGGCAATATAAGTAAAACTCAAAGATGATCATGTATTTATGAATATACAAACAGTCTAAAAAGACACAAAGTAAGTATTCAATGACTTTGCAGAAGCCAGAGAAACACGAGAATAAACCGTTAAGCGCATGACAAAACAGGAGGGAAGACTAGAATTACACGCTAACATTCTTATTCCGGAATTAGGTAGATGTCATCATAGTTTCCACTCAATGACTTTGCAGAAACCACAGCAACACGAGAATAAATTGTTAAGCGCATGACAAACCAGGATCATAACAAGCTAACATTCTTATTCAGGATTTAGGTAGATGTCATCATAGGGTCCACTCATTGACTTTGCAGAAACCAGAGCAACACGAGAATAAATCGTTAAGCGCATGACAAACCAGGATCGAAGACTAACAGTACACGTTAACATTCTTATTCCAGATTTAGGTAGATGTCATCATAGGGTCCAATATCTGTCGGGTCAGCACACAAAGAGAAAATCATAGTGGTGTACAGTAAATGTGTCAACTACTAAACACACAGTTGGTTGCAAGATGACAGAGCTATAACCTCTGTTTGCTTTTTTAAAATAAATATTCCAATCAGTTTGATACATATTTCTGAAGCGATCATGACAAAGAATCTTACGAAGCTTGTAAATCTGTGCTACATGTACTGTTCGACTATTTTTCCATTGGGATGTAGAGAGTTTCTGGCAATCATATTTTACTCCTAAGAAACTTAAAACAAGAATAAAATCAACATTGTATCTTTATTAGTTTTAAACAATTGTTTTTAAATCGCAAATTCCAAACAATGCAATATAATTAGCTGTATCGTTCTTACCTTTACTGAATGCAAATGCGTTGGTTACCAGTTCCATAGGATGTGAATCTAAATAGACATTAATTCAGTTATATATATAATAAAAATACAAACGAGTACATGAAAAATATTTGTTTGTAAATATGTTAAAATGTTTTGCCCCAGTCCCAAATCGCTGAATATCTAAATAATATTCTTTGATATGTACTACAAATAAAAATAACTCGATCATGTTATCTTGATTCTCAAGAAGGTTAAAACAGTTATTATGTTGACATCTAGCTGTTGTAACCTTCTTTCCTTAAGAAATAAACAACACCACAACTCACTTTCTGGTACAACATATTGAAGTAGCTCGTTTTGGTAGGTCTGTCCATTATACACGATAGCGAAGTGTAAGGATGGAACGCACGTGGGATGGTCACGGTACTCTACCTCAGCCGCCGTGTCGTTACCAGGCAACAACAGCTGAAAGATAAAAAAGGAGAGATAAAAAAAACACATTAGGAATACAGAGATTTGTTTTTAATGTCGACGACCAAATTAATGATAATCCATTAATTCACCCCGTAATAGGTCTGTGAGTGTCGGGGTGGGTCACTTCTCAAGCCGTACATATATAGATGAAATATGCATCATATTTATATATAAACAGTTTTCAAAATATTCAAAGCAAAAAATGTATATTATGATAAGAAACTGTATAAAGGAGGAAAGAATTACTGCTACAAACATCCTTTTGACAAAAAGGAAGATACAAATGATAAATCCTGTAGCTTTTGCACAGAGTCTCCAGAGAACATTTCACATTTATTTTGGGAATGTAAATATACCAAAACATTTTGGGATGTTTTAAGATTACTTCCAATGACAATAATATTTGAGTCTACTCAATATGACAGTGTTTTAAATAAATTAGTTTTGCATTCAAAAAATGCAAGTTAGATGGAGGAATACAGAGTTAACCATGAAGAAATTAGCTTCAAATTGGTTTTGAATTTCAAATCAACAAAATTCTGAGCACATCCTTTTAAGCATTATTCGAGCGATTCTAAAAAACACATTTATTATGGCCTAAATGAATCAGTAGTGTTATATTTTACTGGTCCTTTGGGACCAACGAGCCCAATACAGTTGGCTTTTCAGTAGAATACCGCTTATGCCGTTGCTAGGGTGTGTGAGAGGTGTTGCTCCTTGCATTACTCCTCATGAACAGACTCATTAAACCCGAGACTGCTGCTTTATTATCGTAATTGCGTTTGTTGTTCCCAAAGGATCCCCATCATTATTTATGTAGAATTTTCGTTCTATAAAATCGTTCCAATAGCAATATAGTAAATGTAAAAAAGTGGCTTTAGCCACAGTTTACATCGAATTAAGTCAGAAACTGGGACAACCCAAAATAAACAGTGCACTAAGACCTCACCAAAAATATACGGAAGTAATGCAACACATTGGTGACAGAAAAATAATTCAGAAGATAAGAATAGTTGAAATGTCAGAGTAATTATAGTCAACATCTTGGAATTTACTGATCAAAGTCGTTTTAGTACAATATACAACACACGCTGATGACTTAATACAATAAAACGATACATTTCATCCACGGGTATCGTTACATTTCTCTTCAATTTCCTTTCAAATAAATATTACTTACCTGAAATATTCGGCGCGTGATAAGGGCGCCATTAGTTACACCGGACTCGAAGCTATCACCTCTGTTAGGATTCCCTTCCAGTAGGTTGTATCCCACACCAATATACGTTTGTGCTGTTGATATTGTTGTTTTCGAAGACATTGAGGTTGTAGTTGGTGTAGCAGTTGTTGGAGTTGTTGTCCTTGGCCTTATATGAATTGCTGTTATTGTTGGCGTTTCTGTAGTTAATTTTGTTGTTTTATGGGCTTGTGTGGTAGAAGGATATGTAGACGTATATCTCTCTGCAGTCGTTACCGTTGCTTTCTTTATAGTGGTTGGATAAGTCTTAATAGTAGTTGTGGTGCTAGCAACGGCTGCAGCTGGTTCAGTTGTTTTAAGGGCGGCTTGTGTGGTAGAAGGATATGTAGACGCATATCTCTCTGTAGTCGTTATCGTTGCTTTCTTTATAGTGGTTGGATACGTCTTAATAGTAGTTGTGGTGCTAGCAACGGCTGTAGCTGGTTCAGTTGTCACTACATGATTGTGTTGCGTTGTGACAGGAACTGTGTAAAATTACATCAAATATATGCTTTGATATTGTCGACCGTTTTTATGTTATATACGGATGTTAAATACGTAGTCTCTTATTTGTCCCTGTAATTGTTGTGTTTGTTTCGTGACTTTGATTGACTGTGGTCCTTGAATGCTACTTGTATATCTACTTCTACATTTAAATGCGCACTTTATAACCAAATTAAACATTTCCAGTCTAATATAAAATTATTTGTTTTTCTAAGAACAATATCTCATTTAATCAGTAGTCAGTGATTGATTGGGTTATTGGATTTATTGCGATTTGTTTATTCGTTTTACCGGGATGACAATAGGGTAAGAGTGAGGTATAGTGCACCCTAGATCCTGGTTTAACTCCCCCCATCCCCCCTTCCCCCCCATCCCCCACTCCGCCGACTTTTCGCCACTCACCTTTTCGTCAATGTGGTTACACTATTGTCAACTTTTTTTATCAGTCTCATTAAAATCAAATCCTAATTACTGTCTGATACTCTCCGTTTCTAGCGATGAGTAGCGTAGCCTGGTAAAGGGTCTGATTTAATAAGATTGTTTCTATGTGTTTGATATTGCATTCTTTGCTTTTTCCATGTAAGCGACGTTTGTTTTGTGTGCGTGTGTTTGAATATGTTCTGTGAATGCTGTATTTTCTGTTCGACTTCTTTTACCTACTTTTATAATGCATCCAATGCATATACAATTAACGTAAGATAAAATAACGTAGCTTACTTAGATCAGCTGTTACTGGATCGCCCGGACATACCTGTGCTTGAACAGTATTTCCACTTTGGACATAACCTAACTGTAAATATACGCATTCTTGTTTAAGATGTATCACCAGAAAGTGTATTGTCTATAAAACGTTATAACAGTTGGCATATCACATTTACATTCTGATAACTGTCTATATATTATACTATTATTAAAGTATAACAGTTGAAGACCTAACCTCAGAGTCAGATAGCATACATTTATTTAACACAATGCATTCGGAGCTTTACAATTTATTAGTTTCCAACAATTAACAAAAATATACTACATCAACAGAAAATATCCACCAAACAAGGCAATCAAAAGCAACTAGAGAAACACATATTAATTAATTAATGTAATGTATGAAATTGCAGTGATATGAATGCATTAAAATCTTATTGCAGTATGCATTAGACAAAATATACGTTTACAAAATGAACATACATGGCAATATATATTATTGAGAGATGAAGACTCGCATCATTAATATACTCGGTAAAAAAGTTTTGGACCAGGGTATATAAAGTCTTATAAAAATAAAACTAGTTTACAGAATTTAAGTATCTATTTTTAGTAACCAAGGTCTACCCTACCCGGTTAATTTGGTACCAGAAACATTAAATTCCAAACAAGATTTGATTTTAAAAAAATATCGCGAACACACAAAGGGTCTGTAAAAAATGTTGCAAAGTCCATAAAAAGTAACAGTTACGGATACATTCGAGTAACCAATAAAAAGATTATTATTTTTTCGCAAACTTTCATTGTAAACGATAATTATTGTTGATTTTTGATCTATTGTGAATTATCAACTGAGATAATAAGGGTTATGGTCGAATGTCATGGTTCAGCGATCATTGTACGGGTTCGAACACTGCCATGGTCCAAAACTTTGTTTACAGAGTATATAAAATATAGCTTCTTGTTTTAAGTAGATAATCGAATTGTTGTGGCATACTGTTTACATGATTGATATTGTAACTGTAATATTGTGGCATACTGTTTACATGATTGATATTGTAATATTATACTGAACTTACCATTTTCTCAAATTGTATAGCATAAAAACTGACTTCATGTCCATGATTCTGAGCTCTAGGTTTGCAGTCAAACTCGTACATATAACCTAGAACATTTGCTGTGATTTGAGGCGATTGAAGCACCTGTTTTTCTACAACATAGTTACACACACAGTCAAAATCTGCCACGACGTGAGTTGCCAGCAGCACTGTGATGATGAGGTAAACGTGGGGAACCATGCTAGGCTTGAAGCTAACTACAATAGAGGTAGAGAGATTGTATTGTCGAAGACATGAACGTGGGGATCCATGTTGATGCTGAACTAGAAGCTAACAACAATAGAGGTAGAGAGATTGTATTGTTGAAGACGTGAACATGAGAAACATTGTTAATGCTGAAATAGAAGCCAGATATAACTGAGATGGAGAGATGTTATTGTTTATTTGATCTTTTAGAAATAAAACAGGCTTTATAAGTTTAACATACACTTTACAAAACAAAGAACATAATAATATAAACATAATGATTTTATATTAGTTTAGAAGTGTACCCCCCAATTACTCAAATTTTGACAATAATCAAAAGTGTCATGAAGCAAGGTCTGGCTTTCTGGACACTAAACAGTCATTTAATAAGAAGTTCATGTCATTTGATCATGTAATAAATAAAATCTGAAAAGTCCAATCGCAATGCAATCTCATTCAACGAGAAAACGTATAATTAGTAATTAATCTTATCTGTAGTTTAGGATTTAGTAATTTGTTACGGATGTACATACTTAAAGAACCAGTACTAAACTGTAAAAATGAGAAATTAAAATATACAACTATATTGTTTAAACTGAAATAAACATGATATATATTTGATAAAAAGAATAATTAAGCTAAAGATTCGAACTATTAATGTTTACAGTTGTAATGTGTATAAACATTTCATTATGTAGTTATATATATATATATATAAGACCAGACTTACCGAATAGTAGAATCAAATAAACAGTAGAATTTAGTCTCATATAATTATGAACTTTGTTTACACTCTCGGTTGATTAACCTGGGGAACCTTTATTAATAGATAAGAGTTTATGCTATGACTTGTATTGGAACATAAGGCGAAGAAAGACGCTATACGCATATATGGCTATTAGTAAAAGGTCATGGGATATAAGGCATTGGTATATTTTCAAGTGACACACATACTCGAAACATAATATATACTAAACAAATTTCCTTTATGTTCCAAAACATATAATTGTGAAAACTGCTGAAAATCCAGTTGTAAGATCCTTGGTCACGATCACGTTCATGCAATCTTTATTAAATATTTTATTTTTCTATTTATTTTTGATAAATTAATGTTTTTTTTCTTCGACTTTCCGGAACTATGAAGACAAAATATTCTAAACAGAGTCACTGTTTTGTAGCGATACTGTCGATGTTGAAGTCATCTAATTTCGCGACAGACTTACTGCAGTGTTAGGCCGACCTATGCCGATGAGAATTAATGAAATATCAAGCTGAAAAGTATAAGATAGTAGACAAAGCTATATGAAATCCATAACGCGTGGGTCGATTGTGCGTCTTGCCAAACTCGGTCAATATCTCAAAAGGTGAAATTGTCTTCCCACCTTTGGTAATATTCATTTAACGTTTACTAAAGTAAACAAGCTAAAACTCGCTTTTAAACTTGCAGATTGTTTGTTAAGTTTAAAATTCAGGTTTTGACATAATCAAGGTCTATAACTGATTAACATATTGCTAATTATCGAACTTATTCAACCGGTTCAACTCACATCCTTAAAGCAATTAGTAAGCAAGCTGTCACTGTGAGGATTGTTTTTATCAAATCGAGGACCCTAAGACATGCGTCTTCTATTATAATTGTCAAAGTCGATCAAGATAAAGTTGAAACAAATCTGCAAACACAAGTTTATGAAATTCTAGGCAGGCCAAGCTATTTTTAAACTTAATAAATAATTACAAAATTTTACGAAATTATCTGTTAAGCATGTGTTTGACCTATTTGATACTCTAATAAAACCAATATTACATTAGGGATGCGAAATTTGGGGGTTCTTAAATGCAAACGTAATAGAACGACTATATCTTATTTATTGTAAAAGTATACTTGGGGTTAAAAAATCCACTCAACATGATTTTGTGTATGGTGAACTAGGCATGACACCTTTAAAACAGCATAGAATTATAAAGTTTTAAATTGTGAAGGCAATAAATATATAAAAGCTGTGTATAATATGATGCTTTGTGACACTGAGATGAGGCCTAATAAGAAAAACTGGGCATCAGCAGTAAAATACTTGTTAGAGAGCACGGGTTTTAATTATGTATGGTTATTTCAGGGGGTTGGAAATATGAGTATGTTCATATCAAATTTTAAACAAAAATTATCAGACTCTTTTATCCAAAACTGGAATTATCATATACAGGATTCTTCGAGAGCTAAAACGTATTCACTTTTTTGTGTATTCTCGTATAAATCATATCTAGAAAATGTTCAAATAAGAAAATTTAGTGTAGCATTATTTAGATTAAGAATGTTCTCCCATAGGTTACAAATAGAAGCGGGTCGTTGGCATAAGCCACACCGTATTCCTATTAATGAGCGCAGATGTTGTATATTTGACGTTCTAGAAGACTAATACAATTTTATATTGGAATGTACTTTATATAAAGAACTAAGAACAAAACTTATCAATCGATACTATTGGCAAAGACCAAATATTTCCCAATTTATAGAACTGTTATCTATCTTCATATCTATCTTCATGTACTGCAGTACCCCTCTCGAGGATTATATGCTGGTGCGTGTCAGTGCATGTTAGTGAGATAAAAGTAAAAGTGTGAAAGGAAAGGACAAGTGTTGGAGTAAAAGATAATAGAAATTATCATGTTAAGTAGTGTGAAATAAGGTAAAGGGTTAAAACAGTGTTTGATGTCTACGGCATGGGGTGTTCTAGAGATCTTACCGCCACCTTGAATGTGTCTAAGGTTGGCAGCATGACCACGCTGGATGGAAGCCGGTTCCATTGAACTACAGCCAGTGGGAAGAAAGAATACTTGTAAAAGTTAAAGTTGGTGTGGATTTGGCAGTACGCGAGAGGATGGCTGTGTCGTGTCGGTCTGAGGGGTTGCTTGAAGTATGATGGGACATTAACTGCAACTAAGCCATGGTAGATTTTGAAAAACATGATTTGCCTGGTGTCAGCTTGTCTCTGCTTGAGGGTTCTCCAACCTAGTTATTTTTGCATTTCAGTAACACTATCATATGGAGATAAATTGTTTAGTGTCCAGCGAGCGGCTCTTCGTTGGACCATCTCCAGCTTGTTTATGTTAGTCTGTATGTATGGGCTCCAGGCTGTTGAGGCGTACTCTAGCTGGGGTGACATCAGAAAAGCTTACTACTGTAAAGAATTTGGCTACTTATGTAGTTGATGGCTTTAAAATTCAAAATGACATGTATTACAATCAATAAACACTAGTACTCTCCCAAAAGGTACTCTAACAACAATATTACTGCATGTGAAACGTGGATTTGAAGAATGTTTCTCTTTTAAACAATTGTTTATAGTAAAATTTATACTGTTAGAAATAGCATAATTAAAACTGCTTTAGAATGTAAATATATTGTACAAAATTTGATACTATATAATGTTTGTTACTGCCATCGACCTCTGCAATTGAAAATTGTTTGTGTATCTGTATAATCATGGAGCAAATGGTCTACTGTATTTGTTGAATAAACTACATAATGTGAGACTGAGGCTGAGAAAATATGAAGTATGTTTGTTCAGATACATTGATATAATCGTGTCACTGATTTGTTTGCAAAGGCACTATTTTAATTTATCACATAACATGCGGTGTGGGAGTGTAATAACACCATTCACTATTTTCGATATTCCATTAGTGGTATAATATAATTAATGACATTAATGACGTCATGGACGTCACGTTAATGTACGTTTTCTGACGTAATGTGGCGTTATAAGTTATGTAATAAATATAATCTAACGTTCGTTCTCATTCATTATTGAATTTATCAAACTCGTTAGCAAAAATGATATAATTCTCGGCAAGAGCCTCTTATTATACCATTTTGCCAACTCGTTTAATAAATTCAGTAATGAATGAGTACTCATGTAAGATCCTCTATATATAGACATCGCCGCAAATACGGAGATTTATTATTTTTGTTATCGCGTGTATGTGTGATAATAAATAATATCACGAATAATAAGTATATGTTGTATAGATGTCACAGGGCTAAATCACACGGTTTGCAATCGATTCTGTACTCGATTACATAGGTACGAACTCACTGAGTAAGTTTCCAACAGTTTATGAATGGGTTCAAACCGCCTATTAAAGACGGTTAAGGTGTTGGCCAACTTTTATTGATTCGCCTTATTTCCATACGTTAAATCATAATGTATATTTTCTATATTTATAGATGATTTCTAAAGGATGTAGTAAGTTCTACAGGTATTGGAACCCTTCTGGAATAATTATGAATGTTATCTTAAATACATTGAGCAAACTTCCTAATTACTCATTTTTATTTCTTTTTTTAAATATATTTTCGAATAGTTGTGTGATAAGTATTTTGTTCTGAACAATAGTTTGTAATTTTGTTTTGTTTAAATTGTTACATCTGTTAAGATTTACCCTCGTTTTATATAATACATGAACTTTGTTAATAGGACAAACAACGTGATTCAACGTCCACTTAGAGATATCAACTTTTTAAGATTGGTAAGAAATATTATAAAAAAAACATACAAGTTTGATCCATTTATTGCAGATGTTCAGTCTATAATAAAATGAAATGGGAGTGAAAATTCAAATACCTAGGAATCGATTTAAGCTAATCAGTGGGCCATATTACCTACTGACCGTTCCAAGTCGACAACCCTGTTCTCACCACTATTTCTGTTGTATATTGTCTGTTTCATTGTATAGTTAATTTACTCTTTGTTTGTGATGCAGTGTAGACCTACGTGGGTGCTGTGATTTCTATAGGACTATTTTTCTCATTGTAGACTCGAATATAAGTCAATTACTTATTATCGATTGCTTCAGTAAAGATGCACTTGCATCTAATCAGTTGATATGATTCGTCTCGGCCAAGTTTAGTGTCTTCTCATCTTCCACTGGAGTTGCTGTCCAAATATAACATTATGTGGGAGCGCAAACCCGCCGCGATGTGATATCTACCGAAAAACGCCACGTGCAAAAAACGTGCAAAAAAACCCGTAAACAAACTTGATTTTAAGCAGATTTCAACAAGTCGGTCAGAATGGCACCGGTGATATAAAATGTATTCAAATTACAAAGATAACACACACAAAAAATAAACTAGATTTGTTAGTTAGATTGTGAATTATAAGTATAATAAACTAGATTTGTTAGTTAGATTGTGAATTATAAGTATAATAAACTCGATTTGTTAGTTAGATTGTGAATTATAAGTTAGATTGTGAATTATAAGTTAGATTGTGAATTATAAGTTTTTATTGTTTGTTTCTGTTTCTGTTTTATTAAGCATGCACAAATTTGTGGAAATTTTATTGACATTTCAACTGTAAGACAAATAGATATTTATAATTTGTTCTTTCAGCAAGAAAAATATAAAAGAACTATCGACAAGAAAACATCTTCCACTACAAAAATGAAAAACGGTCCTATAGAAACCATAGCACCCAAACGCATGGGCACCTGAAGCCCGCACTATATCGCAAAGAGCAAAATAAATATACAATGAAAAGGACAACACACAACACGACACAAAAAGTGGTGAAGACAGGCTTACCGATTTGGAAGGCTTAGTACACAATATAGCTTTCCCTTAATCCTCAACTACTCAGAAACTATAAAACACAACTATACTCAGCAAAAATAAAAAGTATCCTCTATGTTTTCCTTCAAAATCTAAGACTGTCAGAAAGAACTAACAATTGTAGCATGATTTTCTTTTAATAACACCTTTATTTGATGTTCACACAAAATTGCATAGAATATATACCGAATAATAAAAAATAAATCACAGTTTAAAAACATAGGTGTGAAAACGAAATTAACAAGGCTTAACTAATGTAAAGGTTAACGACAATAGCCCAGATTAGAAAGTTTCTTTAAAGACACAGAAACTATTCACAAACTCGCCAATATTTCATGTGCTAATATCTCATGTGTCCACTTACACCGAATTGTGAATATTTTCTGTGTATTTGATTGAACTTTCTAAATCTCTGCTATTGGCGTTAACCTTAACCTAGACACGGGTTGAGCAGAACTCAATATTCATAAAATCAATAGTACATAATTTTAACCATACCGGAGATGGCATGCATATGGCGGTGGACATAGAGATCTTTTCTTCCCCCATGTCCATCGGCGTATGACCCCAGTATCTAACAAAATACTATGCCCCAAGGTGTGAAATAAATAAAATGGAATTTAGTTGGGAGCAGCGGTTATGAAGAATGCGTATCACAAGTAACAGCCAAAAGACTAAAGTAAAAAGCAGACAGCATATCCTATAAAAGTTTATCTGAATGAAGTACCATTATTTGCGGCTGCTGTTGCCCCTCCTGACCTGAGAACATGCATACCGAATCGTGAAATATACTGAACATGATGCTTAAAATCTTCTATAAATAGTTCGCGTATTGTAGTATATGAAATAGGCTTCAAATCACTTCTAGAAATCTTCCTTAGTTGCTCTCAGATTACAATATATGTAATTTGTTGAGTCTTCAATCATATTTATTTCACGGCAAATATTTTTCTAAATTCACAAGTGGACATAACAACGTACCAGTTCTAGCAATTAAGATCCATGCTCCATCCCTTACTTATCTGTTTTGCTGGATTCAATAAAATTCTCATATGTGTACTATCAAAAAGAAGAAAGATATAAAAATCGGACAGGGAAAGTAGCATTTAATGACGACAGTCAACCACAAAACACATAAACAAACACGCAAACAATACATTTAAATATGAATTAATATTTATGACTTCATTTCCCAAGGAGTCATATTTCTCCTACATAAAATTTACTCAAGTGGGCTGCTAACTTTCATAGACTTCTTTCAGTTGTATTCCGTTAACGGGAAACAACTCTTATCTACCTGACCAGTACCCTTATAACGAGTTAAATCGTGGTTATCCCCCTTATACAGTGAAAATTCTAATTTGAAAGCTAGCATCCTGAAAAGTAAATGTTGCGTTCAAAATATACCTTTTCCATTCTTATAGGAATATAATCCGTATTCTGATGGGAAGATCAATCCAATAGATCACATTATGAATGAAATTGCCTTGTTTTGGACACAATAACGGCCAACAATTTGCTGGCTTCCAATAAGGAACTATCAAAAACCCTCATGTATTTAATTACCCTAGAAAACAACTTAATTGGTAGTACAAACAATCCAAATGCTAACTGCCCTCATCTCTCCTTAATAAACTGTAAGATTTCAACAGAAATACTCCAATCTTCTGTCTCAATAATCCGAGACAAATAGACAGCTCTATCATTTAATTCCCGTGGTAACCATTCTATTTCAATAGTTATTGAGTTAGACATACACAGTTTCAATATTTTCATTGCAAAATCTTGCAATTTTGGTTTCATGGATCCCTTTTCCACAATACTACATACATACTCGTGTATTGTGTGCATACCATTTAACTCTCTGATTTTTAAGTATATTTTTAAAGCTAACAACACTCTATATACAGCCACAAGCTTTCTCCATGCTGACAATTTTTACCATGTTCTACACTCTTAATCGTATTTATCATGCAGATATGCACTTTTCTGCCTAATAAAGGGGTGACCTATTACATTTTGCTTTAATTAGGCACTGACCAATAGAGCAAATCAATGCGGAATCTCTCGGCGTTTATTGTACGTAACGTTATCTGACGTCATGCACATAGCGTTGCCTGACGTCATAAAACAAACAAAAAACAACAACATGGCGACGTCCTTGATAAGCGTACCATTCTGAGAAATAGGTAATAATAGTAATTCATACAGAAAATATGGATAATCTACATGATAAATGGAATATTATGTCAGTGCCTTTTACTATCAGGTTTATTAGGCTCGGCACGAAAACAAAGAATGGCTCGGCAGAGCCTCGCCATTCTTCGTTTTCTAAGCCTCGCCTAATAAACTTGATAGTAAAAGGCATTGAAGAGCCTCGCCATTCTTCGTTTTCTAAGCCTCGCCTAATAAACTTGATAGTGAACGGCACTGACATAATATTCGCTATTTATCCCCACTAGCATCTGTATAAGTATCTAAGAACAGGTATTATAACAATCTAGTTTTCTACCATTAGCAACTTCAAGTTTTCTTTCCAAAACTAGAACTGATCTATACTATCTGGTGAAAGTTTGATATAAGAGTTCACTGTATGAACGTTCAGTACATCAATACTGAGATATCTAGTCATAATTTGGGAAACATTTCCAATTGCTATGTTCATGGAAATAACGCTAGCAACTTTTTTCACGTGTACATGTGAAGTAGATTTCTCAGGATATGGAACAAATCCAGATTCTAGTAAATCTGAGTTAACTTTGTGAGGTATTATTCTTGTGCTGTCTAAATACTTATCACACCCAAATCCGTCATCCAAGTACATTATAGCCATAATGCCTTCAACCCTCCATTTCGCTCTCAATAGTCGCGTAAACTTATTGAAATTATATGGTACGGAGCTTAACCCAAAAAGGGAGTACTAACAATTTATGATATTTGGTTTCTCCATTTTCTCCATTTTCATTTCTCCAAGCAAATCCTAAATATTTGGAATGACCCGGATAAATGTCTATAAAATGATAAGCCAATTTCAAACTTGACCCCTCTACAGTCAGTCACTACGCTTCACTTGTCCCTTTTGCGATGACTGGACAACCTCTTGGGACTGATTGCACCTACTGAAACCCCGACCAAGGAGGTAAGTGCATGAGATTTCGTCCCTCAAGTTTTCCGGTCGTACCCTAGATTGGTTTTCTCGTTGGCTGCAACTGCTGTGGTTGTTCAGTACAATTCTGAGATGTTTCTTATTTTGTATTTTATATAGCTTTACAACAACATCTTCGTGTTTCTTTTGTTATTTTCTCTGGATGTGGACTTCATTGTTAGAAAATTCCTTTTGATGGGATGTAGTTTTGTTTACACTGTCTTGTCTATTTGGGCGCTGAAGACAGGATAATAGCGAGGATTGTGTACACATAAATTTTATTCAAGCTTACCTATAGGCCTTTTGAATGGAAACAGCTAAAGGATTGGCTATGTGCGGGGCTTCATTACACTGTTGAATTAACCCTCTGTTTATTAAATCATTTATCGCCTCCGAAACAAAATCATGTTCTCCCAATGCTGATTTATTGTTTTGTAAATTTATACTTTCTGGTTCTGAATAAAGTGGAATTCTATGTACATTTACAATAGTATCTAAAATGTACTCATTCGTACCAATACTTTTCCAAAATTGAATATTTTGTTTTAGTCTTCCTTTAACCAGAATTTATTTTGCCCTTGTTCAAATTTATAATAATCGTTTGTGAACCTGGTCAATGCCAAAGTTTTTGTTTGATAAAGGTAAACAATACTCATCTTTGAAATTCTCACTCCGTTCCAGATCTTGACATCGGGTGTGTTTGTTTGACACGATCGTAGGGACAGTTTCTTCCGATATGGGTGACCTCCCCGCAGTCAAAACATGGTCCAATCCAGTGCTGTTTGGTTATGGTCTATCATCAAAACCCACGAAGCCCCGGTTGTTGTATTCTTGACCCATAGACTGCAACGGGACGTCCTGATGTCGCTGGTGCGCCCCAAGCAGGTGCAAGCATAGCGTTAGGCAAATACACAAAACCCGTATTATCTGATTTAGCACCTCGACTAATTTTACTCTTGTTCTGTTTGTCTTTTTACTTTCGGACCGCCTTCGATTCGGCTTTCGAAATGCGTGACTCATCCTCAGAATAGTTGGCTACGGGTTTGTTTTCGTACTGACTAACCGTCTCCGAACCGCCTTCCGAAGTATCAGCAATGCAGATCAGTCTATTCCGCCTTTTCAGTTTATCTTCACAGTCGTTCAAAAGTTCTTGAACATAATCTGCTTTGTTGTTTGCTAAGGCCCAACTAGCTTGCTTTAACTGATCGCTGATATCAGTGTTAAATTTGTACTGAATTGTATTACCTTCCGACTTCCACTTGAGCTCTTTTTCTAGTTTTTACCTTTTCACCTCTGAAGCGACGTTCTGCGACGTGCCGTGTACTTCTCTTCTCAAAGACGCTATTCCTTCCTTCTGTCCTCTAAACTCTTCGATTAATTCCTGTATTGTACTGTTCAAAACCCTTTGTCTGTATACCTAAACATTTCTATGTACATTTGCCACTAACTGCAACGCCACCTATGATTACTTTATATCAAGGGAATGTAATTTTCATCTAATTCTTTGACACTCAAACGTTGAAAATTACACTACTGGTTAGATTAAATCGATCGTTGTGTCGTTCTAGCCTTTCTCATATTCATATATCATTTATGTGTTCTATTTATATTGCCTCTTAATGCTGCCTTGTTTTTTTGGGAGAATATAACCTGGCGGGGATATTTTTATTTATACCTTCCCGTTTTATTGTGATGAAAATAAGGTAAGAGTGAGGTTTGGTGCACTCTGGAACCTGGTTTAAACCCGAAGCTGCCTTGTTTGCCACTGACCGTTCCACGGCCGTAGCCCTATTGTCAATCTTTTCTTTTATTTTTGGGATGTAATATATTACCTTTTATTCTTCTTTGTTTCTGTGCATGTTTGGCTCGGTGGTCCTTGAATGCTACATTTGCTGTTTGACTTTTCTATCTACTTTTATGTGTAAACAACCTCGATATATGCTGCCTTCAGCGCCCAAATTAGCAAGTCTAAATAGATCTACAGATCATCAAAAGATAATCTCTAACAATGAAAAATCCTCAATAAGCAAACGATATAGGTATTAGTTGCTATAAAAAATACATAATTTACGACAAGCAAACCTCACCAATCATACCATCTTGTTGAACAGTTATGTTATCCTGTTCAAGAATTAACCATGTCAGTAACCATGTCGGCAGTGTAGTTATCTTGTTCAACAATTATACTATATTGTCGAACAGTCATTCAATCTTGTTGAATCATAACATCTTGTTATTATCTTGTTCAACATATATTATCTTGGCGAACGAAAAGTTATACTAACTGTCATACTATAGTGTTGAACTGTCAGGTTATTTTGTCCGACAGGCATACTTTGTTAATCGATTTAGTTCCAAGTACGATAACAAGATCATATACTGAAAGCGAAAAGAAACGCATAATCAAAAAAATGCCTATACTACACTATTATATACACCTAATTACGCGTAATATTCCAGATATATCTCAACTTTTATGTACAAAAAGGGGCTACAGCTAATTACAGAAAGGACAACTGTGTCATGTAGTAGACCTTTTAATCAAGGTACAGTTTGTTACGAAATTCATAAATGTTGAAGTTTTGCATGAAAAAGTCAAGCCATTTCAGTATTGTGTTTAATGTTAAGATATGGCAACGTATAAAGTCTAAACAAAAAGAGTATGATAATGGACCTTTGGAAACGGCCGAGCACGACACATACGAAATATTGCAGCCTCGTTTTGATTGAGACTGTTCATGAGTGGTAGTAAAATATGCTAGCTACCGCTCACGCCCTATAGCCCCGGGTTGAGCAGAACTCAATATTAATAAAATCAACAGCACACAATTTTAACCATCCCGAAGATGGCATGCATATGGCGGTGGACATGGAGTTATCCTTCTTTAACGTATTCCCCATGTCGTACGGCGTATGGTCCCAGTATCTAATAAAATGAAATGCCCCGAAGAGCGAAATAAACATAATGGAATTTAGTTGGGAGCAGCGGTTATGAAGCCTGCGTATAAAAAGCAGACCACATATCCTATGAGTGCTTAAACAATACCCAGAGCCTTTTATCGGCCTGAGTAGTGGAACCACCGAATCAAAAAGTAAGTAAGAAAACAAAAGAAATTGAAAATGTACCACCGATAACTAACTATAAGTATCGGGCTCAGCGATCTAAGTTTGCTCACCTGATAGAGACAAATGCGCATTCTGTCGATAATGAAACTTTAAAGGGGTAACCATTGGTGTGCTCGGTTCTGTTTAAACCTTCTTTCCGAAAGGACAGGTCTAATATCACCCTGTACCATTCGATTAGCAGTAGCATATTAAAAACACAATATATAGCAGAAATACCCATTATGCGTTTCTATTTCCTTTCAGTAAAATATGTTCATAATAATCATATCTACTTCATTTTGTTCTAACTGAAATTTCTCTATTAAAGGGACACTTGGCTAACCTTAAAGTTAGGGACTCCCATTCTGAAATCGCATGCCTCCTGTAGGTGTGACCATCTTTATAATTTCATTTTCACCAGCTCATGGCGAAATTGGGTATTTAGACAATCGAATGTAAGCAGCACATCATTTACCTTTTATACATCGAATGTACACATCATACCTGTATACTGGTAGCACACTTCCTTTTAATAGTTTTACCTTTCTTGGAACTCTAGCACACGACCTTCTGATTTCCAGGCAGGCGTTCTATCTACTAGGCTATAGGGACTTCTTCTCTTTGTCTTTCTTGGAACTCTAGCACGTCGTCACCTTCTGATTTCCAGTCAGGCGTTCTATGTACGGGCTATAGGGATTTATTGAAAACATCTAATACGGTACCGTTCTTTAGATGATGAATACACTTAATGTATTTCAATGCTGCTCGAGATGTGTCAGTAAACAGTCCATCATGTCGAACATTCACATTGCGTGGTGTTAAAATAAATGTTATCAATTGAAAGTATATCCATGCGTATGCGCTAGTTATTATGTAATGCCTATTTAGAGTTAGAAATCCTACAACGTGTAAAGAAATATCGGAGGTGTAGTTGTTTTGTACCACTATACATATTTAGTTGCATGGAGTAAAACAAATAAGTCTGTTTAAATAAGTCTACATTTTTAATTACTAAAAATGCTAGGTACAAATTATACGTCTACTCTAGACCACAGCTAGACCAAGACTGCCCACGGCTCTCTTCATGCAGCCGCATTCTGATAGGCAGCCTCATTTTGATAACCACCAATCACAGGCTTAACATATGATGTAAACATTTAACATCTATTTATATATTTAGCTTAATAATGGCACACCATATCATGCGAGTTAAATATGATAGATATTTAATAGTGCCAGATAGCATAGTGTTACAGTTTGTCTAGGTATTCTTTAAAAAACAAAAAAGCGCCAGGTCCCTGGTTCAGTCCCGTTCCGGGCGTCTATTTTCATGACATATTAAAATAAGAAATTTAGAATGAACGAAACCGCGACCGACTCGAGAGTTTTAAAAGTAGATATACACAAAAATAAAACACACGCAGAGAAACAAGTATTGGTACTCTATCTAACATAGGTGCCAGCTTTGAACATTCCGGCCTCCCATGGTCTGAATTTAATATGTTGACCACCTGTCTAAAACATACGCCCTCCGATTATTCATATTCTGACAAAGCCAATACTGTTAATATTGCATCCAAGAAATATAAAAAGATCGAACAGGGCAACTAGCATTCAAGGAGAACAGTCAACCACAAAACACAGAAACAAACACGCAAACAGACAAACAAGAAGGCAACAGTAACAATAAATGCAAACGACATCACACATACAAAAGGGTTGCCAATAGGGCTACCGCCTTGGAACGGTCAGTGGCAAAGTATGCCACTGGGGTTTAAACCGGTTCTAGGGTGCACCAAACCTCACACTTACCCTACTGTCATCTCATTAAAACAGGACAGTGTAAATAAAGAAATCCCCACCATGCTCTAATCTTTAACCAACAAGGCAGCATCAATAGGCAATATAAGTAAACACAAATATGCTTGTGTAAATATAATACAAAAAAAACAATAGCCTAGAAAGCCACAATGAAGGTACTCAGTGACTTGGCAGAAGCCAGAGCAACAAGAGAATAAACCATTAAGGCAACATCACCAAACATTAGTGCAACAACACATTTTGGAATTGTGTAGATAGTTCGAAATACCCGAAAACATATAAAGCAGTATTATCACAACCTGAGAGACAACAAAGAAACAAACTAGTCGGTGGTCTTTGATAGGCAAGGAATATCTACAAATTCGCGATCTTTAGAAGGTATAGGAGAGAGTGACAACACACATCAACGAATCAGTTATTGTTTGAATGTATACAGAGAGATATCGAATACCACATATCAGTGGTCCTTTGAAGATATAGCAGAAAGTCAATTTAACGAAAACCAACGCATCCGTGATCTTTGGAAGTTATATGTTAGAGATCATCAATGAATCAGTGATTTGTTTTAATGTATAACCGAGCGATCATCGAAAATGGTCTTTGGAATGTATAAAAGAGATACAAAGAAGAACAGTGTATCTGTGATATTTGGAAAATATAGAAGATAGACAACAAATGTGCTGACCAGAAACGTCTGATTATAATGTTTAAAACCTTCCTCTACTTCATCAGTTCTTGATGATATCAAGAACCTCTTGAGGGAATGTATTCAATAGTAAACTGGAACTGGGTGGTCCATGATTCATTCTTCCCCTAGCTCATAGGAGTTTACAATTCAATATAACTAAAGATAAAAATAAAATGAATTTCGGACACAAATACTAATGATTTTTCCTTCTTCGGAACAGGAACATGTCGTCCAAAAACTTAGTGGTCGGTAGCAAATACAAATTTAGGGTAGGCGAGTAAACTGACAAACAGAATTATGACCAAATGTGTAATTCTGCAGAAAAAATAAAGAAGGCGATAATAGAATAACAAAATCACTGGAAATAAGATAAGGAACACTGATAATTTTTTATCATCAACACAATTATTTAACAGTTTTAAAACCCATATACTCGCGAAACATTTCTCAAGTTATGCCCGCGATCTTTTTATACATGTTTCCATTTTTAATTTCCACTTTATCTCTGGTTTTATTTCGGATCCATTCCTCCATACACGTGTACGCCACCGGGTCGTAGTCGATATCGAACTTGTTGGCAATGAGCTCACCTCTGGATGCCAGAACCGGAAGGTCCTCCACACTGAAGATGCACACGTTATGTACGAAATGGCTCGCTTTACATCGCGATGGGTGTTGTTTCTTATTTTTCCAGCCAATGTAGCGAGCAATAAACGGCTTCTTGTCGGGGTGACCTGAAATAAGTATGTTTTGTTACGGGGATTTGTTTTATACATTGTTATCACCTCAAAACTAATACATTTATACTATTTATTCGCTTTTGGGGCAATATTTCAGTTTCGTAATAGTTTAAAGGCCAGTGTTGATTATAAAAACCCAAAATGGTCCCAGAGAAATTTTTCTGATCATTTTATGCATTATGCTGCTCAGAGAGGTTTAATCACAAATTTCTAAATAATAAAGCATCTTTTAACCATAAAATTTGGCATGTAAATACACTAAACATTACTCTATACAGATGTATCAAAATAATTATATAATGTATTTAATTTCCATACTTTTTAGAACAAATGTTTTTTTCCTTAATGTCAAATTTTGAATTTGGTGCATCTATTAATAGCTTTACCTGTAAAAAATAAGATGAGTGATTGGTCAGAGTGCTGAAACCTTTGTCTTGAAGCAGACGAAATATTAACTGGCTACAGTGTATACATAATGTGTGTAGATGCAACCGAACGCTGGGTTTTAACAGCATCCTTGAACTAATGTGCATTACACCCGCTGAACACGTTGAATAGTACATATGATGTGTTATACGATTACTGGCATGGCCGCATATGGTGTTTCTTGGTAGTATTAATTTGGTTATTGTTGTGTTACCTATATATGAATGTGTACATGCAGTGTTGCATGTTTATTTTTGAGTTGGCCTTGAAGAAAGTTCAAAATAGTATAGATGTAAACATGCTTACTATGTATGCAAATTATTTATGCAAATTACTTTATGATTATGCCAATTCATTTGTGATGAACTTTGGACTGTTTTAATTGGACAGTTTTGGTGTGGAGGCTTTTGGAGCAATCTTTGGTCAGTATATAAACGGATTCTGGGAGCAGCTCAGCAGTTGGGTTGAGTTCAGATCAGTTTCAGCATTCTTCATTAAAGTTAATTTAGAATTTGGATGCTTTTAGAAAATATAATTGTGAAATGATTTATTTCATATTGTGCTCATTCGTAAAAACAGTGAAATTGGATATTTGGACTAAACCAGAAATTAATTTGGACAGAAAGGACAATTAATATTTGGATTAAAGAGACACTTACAGTTTTGGATTAAATAGACACTTACTGTGTTTGCTTCCTTTCTCGTTACATTTAAAACAGGTTTGTTTTTAAATGATTACTTTTCAAAATATTAGTGTTTGTTGTTGTTATGCGTGTGTGTATCCTGAAGAAGGCGATAATAGAATAACAAAATTACTATTTTAAGCGTTTTTAAATTTTCATATATCAGAGTTTCAGTCGTCATTGCGATAAACAAAGTGTATTGCTGTGGAACTCTGGCTAATGAGAATGACTAAAACTAAAACTTTTTAATTTTATTTTATTTGACGGAAATCTACTTTGTACTGTAAAGTACCTAATATATATTAGTGTAAAATAATGCACTTGCGTGCGTGTGTATGTGGGTGCGTGCGTGTGCGAGTGGGTGCGTGTGCATGTGTGTGTGTGTGGTGTAACATTTCGTCGTTTTGTTTACGGGACGATATGCATTGGACACAATTTGGACAATAATAATAAGACAATAATAATAAGTAAGGAATTTGGCATGTAACATCTTACCTTTGAATCCACCGGGCGTGTTCAGGAACGGGTTGCTGTATAAGTTATTGAGCGTAGCCCAGTAGTGCTCGTCGGGTGTCAACGTGTCCGCCGACCACGCCAGTAGTTCTAAGGCTATCTCATCCTCCAACACGAACTCGACAAATTGTCTGCTGAACACGTTGTACGCGTTACCTTTAGTTATAGTCAAGTCATGCGGTGGACTGTCTTTAACTTCATTAGTGTGAATCACGTGACCAGTTTTATTGCGCATGTCTGTATAAGTGACGTGCTTCCGCTGAAATCTGTCGGCATCCAACCCATGGAAGGTTTCGCGCATGTTATTGGATCCGTTAAAATAGTTGAGCATTTGGACCATCTGAAGATTACTAAGTATTGGAAATTCACTAGCCGCCATGTTAATAAGATATTTCCATTCAAACTTTCTTTCAACATGATCCCTCATGCAGTTTATATCTGCCAGTAGTCTTGTGTAGCCTGCATAAACAATGATCTCTAGCGTGGAAGCAATAAACACGTTGTCGAAACAATTTGCAATCGATCGGACGGATTCTAAGACATCGTCAGATGTTTTTGCATCAACATGTATACAAAACTGATGTTGGGGTCGATAAATAGTTTGCAGAAGACGTTCAAACTGTTCGACATTTTGGTGAAATAAGATGTTAAAGGCGACTGGAAATTTTGTTTCTATATCGGATGATGGCGACGGTCGATGAATATATTTATGTGATTCTTTAAACGCGTCACAATTCATTGTCATTTTGGAAAATTCTTGGTCGCTTCTATGAGTGAAAATATAACGGTGTGATTGCAAATACGACTTTGTTCGCAGGATTTCATCCGTATCATTATCAAACAGTTTTCTACAGTCGAATTTAATGTTTTCAGTCGAAGGTTTTCTTTGGACAACTTTTGGATGCTTGTGGAAATTAAGCAGTAGTGGATCAACGAAAACCTTTCTTGCAGACGAGTTTTCCAGCCATAAATAGACTAACAACATAGAGATACACACGATAAACGTCAAGTATACAAAATACGTCATAAATCGTGAACGTAATATATGCATGGTGGATACAAAAACTGTTGAAATAAATGTATCAATATTGAAAAACGTTATTAACGATTTTTGATATAAATATATCAATACAGAAAAGTGGTCAAATTTATTAATGTTAACTGGATATTATAAAACGTTAACTGGATGCCGTAACAATGTTGGTTCAGATAAAGATTTTTGATAAAGTCACATAGCTCACCCTAATTCTAAAAAGTGCACAGTACTGACCAATTAAAGTCCAAAATACGTAATGTGCAGCTCTCACAACTCTGTTATTTACCCTGAAGGTTCAAGGATAAAGATACAATTCTATTTGTTTCTTCATTTTAGGAATATTTTACAGCTGATAAAAGAAAGGGTTTCTATCTTAATCATACATCTGCAGTTTAAAAGACAGATGCTACAGAAAATCCCATGCTGATATGAGGTTTCTTTCAAATTTCAGAAGTGTCTGACCGAAGCACTACATATTCATATAGACAGTGTATGTTGTGTCTTTCAAATGTGAGCGAGAAAATACACAATCTGACTAGCTCATGTATTTTATTATTTTAAATTACTGGTCTTGGCTATAATGAAGTTATTAAACCATCAACAAGTCTGCTGCCCAGTTTCGAAGCTGATGTACAGTAACCTTAGGGGAAAATTAATTGTGGTGTTAGAACTTATTCGTTCGTCATAATACGCTTTATAATGGCGCACTTTTGTTCTGAAATAACTGTTACAGTCACGTGTGACAGTCACGCGTTACAGTCACGAATGTGTATCCTGTCTGTTTGAGTTATCCACGTTTGTTGTAAAAGAAGATAAACAAATTATTCTGCATTACCTTTACACATTTGCCACTTGTATTTTATTCTAAGACACTGCGGAGAAAATCACTCTAAAAGTCAAATATCCGGAATCCGGAATTATTGATCACAGAATCTCCATATTATGAACGCCAGCGCCGCAATTTGTATATTTACAACTATAGGCTAATTTTAAAGTATAAGTTGTAATTCGATGGCGGCTTTATGTCTATTTCATTTTCCGGTTTACAGTAGTAACATTTATTTTCATGGTGACTGTGCTGCTATATCCGGTGATGGAGACCTCTATGTAGCATGGTTTATTATTTATCTCTGCATGCCGATGACACCTGCAAAGCAAAAACAAACTTTGTAATGAAAACACTTTTTATTGGGTTGGTAGGTGGGTTCGGAGGGAAAGAGGGTCGAGATGGGAAACGGGCGTAAGTATGTATGTAGGGATATAAAAAGCCTAAAACTAATTGTGATGATACGCGTTGGTCTATTTATTAAAGAAATGTCGCGCGCAAGGACGTGAACAGTCGCAAATTTTGTATCCCATTTAAAAGAAGCGTTGTAAATCACTATAATAGTTTTAATACCTTAAAATAAATATTTACGCCGCCTTCACAACCTCATTCTCCCCAAACCTCCGCAACATCCAACACATACACACTCATAATAGCACAGACATGACGTAAAGTGGACATTTGGACTGACTTAATTTTAAAATGTAATTCTGAGAGGCGAGAAAAAAACCAACAATTGCAAATATTCCGCATAAAAAGAAATATAAAAAGATCGGACAGGGTAAGTAGCATTCAAGGAGGACAGTCAACCACAAAAGGCAGAAACAAACATGCAAACAGACAAACAAGAAGGCAGAAGCAATAATAAATGCAAACGACATCACAAACACAAAAGGTTGACAATAGGGCTAACGCCTTGGAACGGTCAGTGGCAAAGTAGGCCACTGGGGGTTTAAACCGGTAAAAATATCGGACAGGGAAAACAGCATTCAAGGACGACAGTCAACCACAAAACACAAAAACAAACACGCAAACAGACAAACGAGAAGGCAAAAGTTATAAAAATGCAAACGACATCACAAACACAAAAGGGTTGACAATAGGGTTACCGCCTTGGAGCGGTCAGTGGCAACAAAGGCCACTGGGGGTAGTATCCTGCATATAACGTAGACACTGTATATTTAACACAAGTCTAATATAATTAATTAAACGATAACATAATCTTCGAAAATAACCAGTTATTTTACCCTACAGCAGTGTATATAGTCATAAAACAATACATTTAGTAGTGTTTAGTAAAGAAAATTAACCACACACGGAAGTATTTTGCTACGGGGTGCTGTAGTTACAATTATTTGTCTTGCAAAAAGAGCATGAGAGCGGACCTTTGGAAACGGCCGAACACGATTGCAGTCTCGGTTTGATTGAGAAATATGCTTGCTACCGTTCACGCCCACTAACCCCGGGTTGAGCGGAATTCAATATTCATAAGATCAATAGTACATAATTTTAACCATCCCGAAGATGGCATGCATATGGCGGTGGACATGCTAATTTTACTTCCATTATTAGTTATTAGAATTCTTGACAGGGGACATGGGCTCATATTCCCTGCCTGGAAATTATATTCACCCGAGCCGTTAGGCGAGTGGAATATACTTTCCAGGCATAGACTGTGAGCCCATGTTCCCTGTCAAGAATCCTAATAACGAATTTGTCAAAAAAAGCCAAAATCACAAATTCATTTTTATTGCGCCAATTTGCCCGTAACGTACCACTAACTAGACGTTGTTTATTTTCGTGACGTCATCGATCTAACTTGGTTATATTTTGCGGATTTTTTCATAAAATAAAAGTATTTTATCGCTATGTAAAGGGGGCATTACACAGAGGTGGCGATCGTTGAGCGATCACAAATTGGCCAGATCTCTTGACGAACTTTCAATGAACTCCCAGTGATCGCCAACATATCGCAATGATCTCTCAATGATCCTCCAGTGATCTCTACGGTCGCCACGGTCTCCTCATAGTTTTGACCCAGTCCAAAACTATGAGGAGATCGATCACCAAGGTAAGCGATCTCTCAACGAACGCTCAAGGAGCGCTCATCGATCTCATCGGTCTCCCAATGATCTCTCAGCGATCTTTCAATGAGCGCTCAATGATCGTCAAGGTCGCTCAATGATCTCTGTAGATCGCCATTAAAGTTGCCGAAAAGTGAATTTTTGATCGCTCAATGAGCGACTTGTTCGAGGTTTTAGGAGATCGTAGACAGATCGGGCCAATTTTGTATCACTCAACCATCTCCGTCTGTGTCAAGGGGGCATTAATGTTTATTATCTGTAAAATTGCAAAACTATTATTTCAGACCTTTACACACAATGGAAAGCGCAGGAAAGCAATAGAAAGGAAACAATCGGCGGTTTCCAAAACGAATCGGCAACGTCATCGTCACCATTTTGTTTTTATGTATTGCAGGTATGGGGTACCTACGGGGAAATTGTCCTATATTCACGTCCCGAGACCAACCGCCCACTGACCAATAACATCCCGAGAATTTTCTTTGCGGTATGACAAAATGCCATGTCCAACGGCGTATGGTCCCATTTTCTAACAAATGTCTATGCCCCGAAGAGCGAAATAAACAAAATGGAATTTAGTTGGGATCAGCGGTTATGAAGCCTGAGCATCACTGGTAACAGTCAAAAGACTAAATTAAAAAGCAGAAAACATATCCTATGAGTGGTTAAACAATACCAAGAGCCTTTATCGGCCGGAGTATTGAACCACCGAATCAAAATTTAAGTAAGAAAACATAAACATTTGAAAATGTACCACCGATATTTAAATATAAGTATCGGGCTCAGCGATCTCCAGAGATCGAATGAATAACAGTCCTGATTGCTAGCGTGGGGAGACGTTTTACTGCCGCCACACTGCACAAAGAAATATAAAAAAGATCGGACAGGGAAAGTACCATTCAAGGAGGACAGTCAACCACAAAACACAGAAACAAACACGCAAACAGACAAACAAGAAGGCAAAAGTAATATTAAATGCAAACGACATCACAAACACAAAAGGGTTGACAATAGGGCTACCGCCTTGGAACGCTCAGTGGCAAAGTAGGCCACTGTGGGTTTAAACCGGTTCTAGGGTGCACCGAACCTCACACTTACCCTACTATCATCCCATTAAACAGGACAGTGTAAATAAAGAAATCCCCTCCATGGTCTAAACTCTAACCATGAAGGCAGCATCAATAGGCAATATAAGTAAAACACAAATATGCTCGTGTTAATAAAATACAAAAACACAATAGCCTAGAAAGCCACATTGAAGGTACTCAATGACTTGGCAGAAGCCAGAGCAACAAGAGAATAAACCATTAAGGGCACCACAAGAAAGATCATAGACAAATATCAAACACCACTGTCCCAATGGTTCTTTAAGTAGGCGTCATCATAGGGTTCACAGCGTGTCCGGTCATAGTACAATTAAAGAGGAAAGCATAGTGGCGAACTGTAAAAGGGTCCACCACCAAGCATGCAGTACGTTGCAAAATGATAGGGTCATAATCTCTTTTGATAAACTTTTTAACAAGTTTAACAAAGATAGTATGAAAGTGATCATGGCCAAGAATCTTACGAAGTTTATAAATCACATCACCATAGAGGTCAGGTTGTGATAGTCCTTGTCGCAGAAGAGTCCTTAAATTACTTTTATGTTTGGAAAGACATTGCACAAGCAACGAAACTATCTATCCTTAACAACTTCAACAATGAGATAAATTGTCCTATATATATCACAGAAGCCAAACTCAATATGTCTGATACTGTCGCTTACATCGCTTTATTGAAATGGGGGAAATAATTGGCAAAATCTACGATGAGAGATTATTTTAATTGAGATCTTGTAAATTAAAAATGTAGTGTTGAGGGCTTTAATATTCGTAATATTTGCACAACTTAAAACTATTCCATAAGAGCTAATGTTACCATGATTTAAAAAAAAACTTGCAAAACTACTCCCAAGTAAATTCCATTTTGTTTATTTCGCTCTTCGGGACATAGTATTTTGTTAGATACTGAGACCATACGTCGCTGGACATGTTGGGGTGGGAAATCGCTACGTCCACCGCCATATGCATGCCATCTTCGGGATTGTTAACATTATGTACTATTGATGTTATGAATATTGAGTTCTGCTCAGCCCGGGGCTAGAGGGCGTGAGCGATAGCTAGCATAGTTCACTACCGTTCATGAACAGTCTCAAACCGAGACTGCAATATGTTGTATGTGTAGTGTTCGGCCATTTCCAAAGGTCCATTATCATACTCTTCTATATTATTGTAACCCAGAACTACTTTGAAAAGTAATTTGAGAACGTTTGTAGCCTGACTTTATTACACTTGTTAAGCAGTTTATCAAGAAAGATTATGAACCTATCATTTTGCAACGCACTGTATGTTTAGTGGTTGATCCATTTACAGTTCGCCACTTTGCTTGTCTCTTTGATTGTGCCATGACTGGACAGAATTTGGACCCTATGATGACGTCTACCTAAATCTTCAAAGGACAGTAGCTTTTGATGTTTGTCTTACATCTGGTCTTGTCGTCTGGCTTTTAATAAGTCACTGAGTACTTGCATTGTGACTTTTTCTATGCTTTTTATATTGGCATATATATACCATTTACAATTTATTCTTATATTATCTATTAATGGTGACTTATCTTTTTCAAAGGAGATAGCGTGGCGGAAATGTCTTTATTGACATTGTGCTGTTTTAGCGGGATGATAATAGAGTCAGATTGAAGTTTGGTGAGCCTAGAACCTGATTTAAACCCTAGCGGTCCTGTTGCCACTGACCCTTCCAAGGCGGAATCCCAAATGTCAACCCGTTTGTGCATGTGATATCGCATGCCTTGCTTCTTATTGATATTGTAATTGTTGTTTGTTTTAATGCATGTTTTTGGTTGACTGTGAGAAGTAAAAGCTACCTTTCTTGTTATACGTGAATACCTACTTATATTATGAATTCCAAATTTTCCCGAAAACGTGACGCCACACGTTACACAAACTACGACAAAAAACTCTCTATTCAGCGGACGTTTTCCAAAAATTACTCGCGTAATGCACTATGATTTAATTATTGGACAACATTCAGGTTTTGAAGAGGGCCCTAAGCCTTTATTAATCCTGCTATTCCTACTGTGTCCTACTCTTGTGATTGCAGCCCTAATTGTCATCAAAGTATCCGTATTATCCCTACATTTTTTTAAATCAGTAGAATACAAAGTATTTTATCAATGGCTTTATATTGTAGAGAGAAATGACCACTTTTTGGTTTAAATGTATATGTTTATACAAGTGATAGAAGAAACCTTATCCCCGATAGATGTTTGGCGTTGCCTTTTATCTAGCTTTGTAGTGACACATAGAGCTCCTAGTTCATAGGCCAGGAGGTTGGTCGGTACCATCTACGGTGGCAAATGCTAATGATTTTTTCTTGAAATCTATGATACCTACCAAAATATATTCACCCTGATAGATTTCTGAGAGCGGCAGCTTATGCTTATGATTATGCCCTGATTTTGTGCAAAACAGTTAACTTAAATTAAACAAATATCGCTGAAAACTGAAGATTACTCATACTGCAAATAATCATTAAAATGCATTTTAAAGCATGTTCGTGATATTAAATTATGCTAAATACTTTATCTTATAGTAAACAAAAGGTTTGTAACGACTGCTTTATTTTAACTACAACATTTGGGGCGAAAACTTTGGATTTTTATTAAAAAAATCAATAAATTATCTTGTAAAATTTCAACGATAACGAATATTGCTGAAAACTGAAGTTCATTTTGCAAAAATCATAATATGGTATTTGATGAAGGATGCTTTTATTATTTTGTTTCAAAGTATTTGGCTTAAAATAAGTTAAAGTGTCATAGCCATGTCTTTAACTGTTTCATCAAATTAAGCGAAAAACTTTCATTCTGTGGAAAAATCATTGAAAACTGGATTCTTTTCGAAGGAAAAAACATGCTATATAAAAGTCGATATATACGAGGGGTGTTCGGGAAGTTCTTTAGTTTTTTCTATAAAATGGTTATTAAGGGACATAATTAAACAAAAATTACAACAATACAGAATTTAATTTTCGGCTCTATGAATGTGTGAAAATTATAAATTTACATTAAACTGTTAAAATTTGACATACATTTGAACATCATCGGTAACACACTCCCGGAGCACGATCGGCAATATAACGACGTCAACTTGACGTTATGCGTCATCGAACGTTAATTACATTTACACCTTTTCAATGTAATCTCCTCCAACCTCGACACATTTCCTATGCCTTTTAACCCACTTACTGAATGTCTCATTAAACTAGTCTGATTTCAAAGAAGATACAATCCTCTGTGTCTGCATCTTCATTTCTTCAGCTGTCTCGAATCTACATTCTCTCAGCTTGGCCTTGACTTCGGGAAAGACGCGGAAATCCATGGGGCCCGGTCCGGACTGTAAGGAGGATGGTCCAGGAGTTCGACACCTTTGTGCCATTTGAATACAAGAGAGCGACAGCATGTTTTTGCGATTCCGACATTTTGATCATTTCAACGTCTCTGTTGGAGTTTTACCCAGACAGACACAACATTTAATAGCCGTCCTAGTGTTGACGTCATTTTTTCTGCATATATCTAGCAACTGCGTGATGTAAATTGTTATTTAAACAACAACGGAAGTAGTCTCGGACGTGAAATTTACAGGAAATGACATCACGACAATGCTAAAACGTTTTACGTTGACCAAAAAGGCACTAAATCGTTGGCTATTTCACGCAGGACATTGTTCACGAATGACTTAATTTCGGAGTGCTCCACCTGTGCCGTGATGTGTAACTATAGTGGCCGATACATTCTCTATTTACAATAATTGTAAAACATCTTCATCGGTGCCTTTATCAGATTAGGTGAGACTCATTTTTGCCAAATATCAAGTCATTTGTTCAATACTACGCCTTGCACAACAAGTTAGAGTTTCCCCATTTCGTGACAAGCGAAATCGGTAGCGACATCAAGACCCACTAACCTCGATCGTCAGAGTAGGCTCGAATTTATAAAACACGTGCCCGAAAGTGGTGGTACATTTCCCCGGGATACTTTATTCGAGACGCTTCTATATTACACGTCTACCTACAGTGCCTGCCTAAATTAATATTTCAAAAGCTTATAGTTCCTAAAAGAGTATGAGAGTGGACCTTTGGAAACGACCGAACACGAAACGTACGAAATATTGCAGTCTCGCTTTGATTGAGACTGTTCATGAACGGTAGTAAAATATGCTAGCTACCGCTTACGCTCTCTAGCCCCGGGTAAGATCTAAATATGCGTATTTTCATCATCCAGAAAGCTTAATACAGAAAATCGTGACAGTTGCGGTATGTTTTTACTGAGACAAATATTTTATGGTATTCAATATCTATCAAGGCACACCGCTCCAATCCACCTTAATGTCAATGTTTTCCTCGCTACCCAATTCTTTCGAAAAAGTCATGTTTCATTTCACTACGCGACAAGAAATGAAGTTACATACTGACGGCAAATGCACTCATTAATGCTGGAAGGACTTGTGGCTCAAACCTAAAATAAAAGCAATAACGTATGTTGAAAGTGCAAGATTTACGCGTGATGCAACGTTTGGTTATCTCCTCGTTTTCTATCAAATGTATATTAATATCCACTATTTATTAAGTATTATTCAAATATGCAAATGTCATTACTAGCAATGCAATAAACTGGTAATTTATTCTCAAACGATCTGTGTAGTACATTTGGCAGATGGACAGGTGTTCTGGACAATAAAACAATTTGACATTAAATATATTGATATACCTTATTAGTATATTACTTTAATACATAGGATTAAAACATGCAAATGCAGTTAGTAGTAGTCTGAAGCATGTATTGAGCAAATGTTGTGTTTGTTATTTGTCAGATGTTCAATATTTGACTTATTCTGTATATACAAGTACTTACGAAGGAATATGGCACACAAATTTGGGTCCAACGTTTGTATAAAGAATTCATAGGAAAATCTCTAAAGTACATTATATATGGAATGCCCAGTTTGACCCGTTATCATGTTATTAGAAATAGTATTGTCCGCGTTGCGTTTATTTTTTTATTTTTAGCGAAACAATTCTAGGCTGATAGTTTGGCGATTTCTGCCAGTTGGTCCTTCTATCTATCTATCTATCTATCTATCTATCTATCTATCTATCTATCTATCTATCTATCTATCTATCTATCTATCTATCTATCCATCCATCCATCCATCCATCCATCCATCCATCCATCCATCCATCCATCCATCCATCCATCCATCCATCCATCCATCCATCCATCCATCCATCCATCCATCCATCCATCCATCCATCCATCCATCCATCCATCCATCCATCCATCCATCCATCCATCCATCCATCCATCCATCCATCCATCCATCCATCCATCCATCCATCCATCCATCCATCCATCCATCCATCCATCCATCCATCCATCCATCCATCCATCCATCCATCCATCCATCCATCCATCCATCCATCCATCCATCCATCCATCCATCCATCCATCCATCTATCTATCTATCTATCTATCTATCTATCTATCTATCTATCTATCTATCTATCTATCTATCTATCTATCTATCTATCTATCTATCTATCTATCTATCTATCTATCTATCTATCTACATGTCTGTCTGTCTGTCTGTCTGTCTGTCTCTCTCTCTCTCTCTGTCTGTCCATCCGTCCGTATGTCAGTCTACACGTTTTGTTTAAAGTGTTTGTTTTTCCTCATTTCTCAAAAAAGATTTGTCGGAAAGCTTTGAAACTTGGCACACATGTTCGTTATCATTACACACTGGGATATGACAAGAACCATAGCGCTGTTATGTATTTCACTTGAATTATCCCGCTCCCCATTATACTTTTTACTTTGATTATTTCAGTTACAATAGTGAATTCGCAATCTGGAGTTTGCACCGTTGGCGCTTTACTTGTTTATATTGGCTTAGCCATAACTTATCCTTATTTCAATAATATAAATCCGAGCTTTACGCATTATTTGAGGGCTTCACATTTTTTTCTCAATAATTTAGTTCATGTTAATCATTTACGAAACGAAACTATGATATATTTTATATATATTTTATCAATTTATAACAGAATAAGCATATGAAATTAGAAATAATTAGGTTTCAAAACACTATATTCTTTTTCAAATCACAACACAAATTCGTACTTTGCATAAAACATTCTCAAATTGCGTAGACACTTGGTGCATATTTTATATCAATTAACCCCTTGCGCAATTTCGGAATAGTCGTGCACAATTCCGTAATTGTCGGGCATTTTAAGAATAATTACTTTGCACAGAACAGTTCCGGAATCGTCCATATTCTCACATTGAGTAAACAAATATACTAAACAAAATTCCTAATTACTCACTTTTGTATCTTAACTAATTTTCTTATTTTAAACATATATTAGAATAGTTGTGTGATAAGTATTATGTTTTGACCAACAGTTTGTAAACTATTTATTTGTTTAAATTGTTGCATATTTTGAGAGTTACGCTGCTTTTATATGAAAACATGAAATAAGCTAATAAAACACACAACAGGAATCGAACCCCGCTTATTAAGATATAAACTGCTCAACACTAATATGAAATAATACGAGAGATGTTCAACTTATAACGTAACACTTTACCTTTAGGTTTTATTTTCAGCGGACGTTATTATCATAAAAATGCGTGATTTAATTACGTAAACTGTCATTTAAAACGTATACATTTAAAAGTAATCTCCAATTTCACGCGGTTCGTTTTAATTACATTTTGAATTAGGTGCATGCTATTTGCCAATTTTAAGCGTATATATTTCTATTACATAATTCCACAAAATGCATATCATAATTGTTTAAAACTGTGTTTGCAATTTAAATGTGATCGTATGTTTTATTTTAAGACAAAAATATAAATGTTGAATTAGAAGTTCGAATTTTATCGCAATATTAAAAAAATAAAAAATGATAGGACAGTTTGCTGGTGTGTTAGAGATGATTTTATAAATTAACCAACATAGGCATTGTATGCGTAGTTCTTACGACAAAAATGAATAGTTATGTTTGCTGTATTGTCACATACCATATAAAGATATCTTTGGTCCTAATTTTTATTTTTTTCATCAATATTTGTAAATGTGTGTGCTTTGCCCTAAATCTTAAGTTATACATTTTTACTTCCTTTTCCTATAAGAAAGTAATGAAACATTTTGTATAGAGGAGGAAATCATAACAAAGCCAGCAGCAGATGTTTCAAACTAGAAGTTTTCACAAATTCAGTCATTTTCAAAGTCATATTTCATGATTATTTTCGTTGAAATCTTGAAAACCGACGAATAGCAAAACATTCCAAATGTTTATCGTCAGACATGGGCACATCACACTGCTCTAACCTTAAACGACAATTTACAATTATTTTTTTAAATTGTATTGCAGTTATTTACTATTTGAAGATTTTCGCTTCAAAACATCATTCTCTACCGTTATTCAAAAATACGGATGCAGCAAAATTAGGAAGCACATAAAAGTTCATGTCATAATATTTTATATTGAAGAAATCATTAGACTTGACATTAAAATAACCACATTTGACGACAATGTGAATATTTGATACAGTTACAAAATGAAAGTGTTACGTTATGAGTTGAACACTTGTCGTATAAAAAACATTTGACCCATTTACTGAAGATATTCCTCTATAATAAAATGAAAAATGGTTAATCCTAAAGACTTCCTTTTAACTGAATATCATTTAAAATTCAAGTAAATGTAAATCAGCGTTAACATTAAATATTTCCAAAATGTCTTTTGCAAACACACATGTCGTGGTAATGCTAGTAATACATAATGTCAACAACATATTAGTCGGCATATTTACAATTCGGAACATCAAAAGCTGCACTAATTAGAAGTAATTAACGAAATCCAAAACAAAATTTAGAGTTTGTTTCAATGACATTGTACACAAAGTGCAATTAGAACCCGTGTTTGCAAAGCATTCAGCTGGAGTGCGTGTATTTGGGTGTGATAATGCATTTGCTGGAAGAGGTATTGACTCTAATCAAGATGGAACCAGTACAACAATAAGTATTTCAGAAGTTAGTTAAAGATTAGACACTTACAACAGAAACTGCTTTTTTTTTTTAGAATAGTTCGCTTGTCGAAAGTATTTTTCAAATGTATGTCAGTGTCACAAAATGTCACGGGTAGAGCGTACTGGTCGTATATAGCTCTTGTATCGGTTACACCCAAAATCTATTGTTCGAGTTGAAACAATTTCACAATATTCATGATCTATTCATGTAACACGTAAAAGCGTGCACATTTTAAGTGGCCGCCAGAGAGGCCGTGTCATAAGTTTAGTTTTGTGCTAATGCATGTAAACGTAGAGGTATATTTTCCTTAAACGGCAAAATTGTATAAGGGGCCTCTCGTGTAGATTCAATACTGTAGATTTAGCCACGTTTGTCACGGACTGAACGGGGGAAATAATGATTTGGGCGTAATGTTTGCTATAAAACCCATTGTCTTCTAGCTTTCGCCGGGATCATCGATAGTACTTTGTTGGAACAGAGATTGGACGGCAAATTTCACAGGCAACATGTGGTTAGTAATTTTATTAAACTTTTATCGTATATTTGTATTCAGTGGGCGGCGCCATCTTGTTTGGCGGTTACGACATCCGGTTAGCATTGATGTTTCTCAAACATAACTTTAGACTAGCATATGATTTTGAAGTTACTTTATTAGATGTAATTATTGTAATTGATCATTAATTGTAAAACAATATTAATTGGATAACAGTGGATAATAGGTGCATTAGTTAACGTTGGCGTATAACTCAGTGATTGTAATACACGAGTGTTAACATTAGTTAACAATGAGATGAGTGACAAGAATAAATGCGTGCATGCATAACTCAGTGAGTGTAATATATGAGTAATTTGATCATGTTTATATTACATGTATTAGGGGCATTGATTAACAGCGACGTACATAGCGTATACATGGCGTTGTAGAATATGTATACATTGCTACTCATCATTAGTACAGCTTACATATATTGATTGAATAATGATTTGTTTGGGTAATGGTAATTATGCAAGATTGTTATGTTTGTCAACCGACATCTAAAACGTATGTATAATTACAGCTTAAGCCATCCAGGATATAAGCCATCCAGGGTTGGAGTAAGCCATCTAGGTTTGGATATCCAGGAGTGGAGCTAAGCTTCCACGATTAACGTTACAAGCGGTGGAGACGGTCCCCGTACCTGCGCAGCCAGGTTTTACTAACGACAACCCCCGGGACACAAGGTGGGCCCGTTACCAGTCCTCACTGGAGGAATATCATTCACAATCTCAGTGGAGATTAGCTATCATTGCATCGCGTCATCAACCCTTACAGAAGGCATTTGATGACAATCATCCATTGAATTCGCGCATCATCATCTTCATGAGCTCTCGCGCATCACAGTTATCGCGCTAGATCAACATTGTTATAGCTTTAACAACACTTTAGTGTCTTAGACATTCAGTATTTATAACAATACTAAGAACGTCTTAAACGTTCATGAGAACATTCTTTTCATAGTTCATTTGTGTATTCGCTTGTTTTTTTAGATAATTATATATATTAAACATAGTTTAAATGTTGCATTAAACTTATGTAAATGCATTCACCGTCATTGATTCTTTCCTGAGTAGCCCAACCACTAAGGTCATCCTGTGACAACTGGTTTTCAGAGTAGTGGGATTTTTGGCGACTACGGAGGGAAAGAATCAATAAGTGATCTTTATTATGATATACTAAATCTCTACTTATTATTTTAGAATTGTGTACCACCCTCTGATCCATCAAGGCGACTGTCGACGATCACGGCTACAGCTTGGAAGACAAGTCAAGACACGACAAGGGTAGGGTGAGTCCAAACTGTTGTTTTGTCCGTTCTTTCCTTGGCGCGAGGTCGCGGTGGTCTACACGAGTGGGTCTGAGGCACCTTTGCTCAATAATTTGGGTGTTTGTTTTAACTCCCTTGATATACACATAGTATCCAATTAGGTTGGCGAACAAGGCGTTCTACTCATGTTGTGACACTCGAGTATACTTATATTAATGGGAGAAGTAAATATACATGTACATGTTATACACATTTCGATGATTGTTTAAGGTTTATGTCCAATATCAAATTAAGATATTTTATGTAGTGTATATGTTTTGTGGAAGCTAGATACTATCTACACATAACCGTTAGTAGTTAGCGCTAGTACAAATGTGTATGTAACTTGTCCTATGATGATGCCCAGGTATTTACTGAGGACACAGTGACTTACCATTAGTAGTTAGTTGAGTAGAATTATTAGTGACGTGTGTATTGTAATTATTGTAGTGTGTAGTTCACAATGTCTATAGACATGACGTCCATAAAGGATCTTACGGAAATGGGTAAGGAGTTCGGGTATGCTGGAGAGGAGCTTAGAACCTTTGTTAAAGACGAACAGGCTAGGGAAAGGGAATTTAGACTTAAGGAAAGAGAATTAGAGAAAGATAGGCTAGAATTCGAAAGTAGGTTAGCTAAAGAGAAGCTAGATGCTGATAAAGAGAAGCTAGAATTAGAAGGTAGGTTAGCTAAAGAGAAGCGAGATGAAGAGAGTAGAATAGCCACAGAGAAGTTAGAATTAGAAGATAGGTTAGCTAAAGAGAAGTTAGAATTAGAAAGTAGAATAGTAAGGGAGAAGCAAGAGTTAGAACATGAGAGGTTCGAAACAGATGGTAGACTAGCTAAGGCTAAGATGATAATGGAAAGGGAGCAAAAAGAGTTTGATCATAAGTTAGCTTTAGAGTTGGAAGCAGCTAAGACACATAGTAAGGACAGTGGAACTGTAGGGAAAGATAGTTATTCTGGGAAGTTAAAAGGTTCGAAGTTACCATACTTTGATGCTGACAAAGATAACATGGACAGTTACTTGTTACGGTTCGAACGTTATGCTGAGTTACAGGAATGGACCAAAGATAAGTGGGCAGTTCATTTAAGTGCGTTATTGAGAGGCAAGGCCTTAGATGTATTTTCTAGATTACCTAGTTTAGATGCTCTTGACTATGACAAGTTAAAGGATGCTCTTTTAAAGAGATTTGAGTTAACTGAAGAAGGTTTTAGAAAGCGGTTTAGAGCGTGTCTGCCTGAGAAAGGCGAGTCATTTATTCAGTTTATTAGTAGGTCTAGAAATTACTTAGATAGGTGGTTAGAGTTAGGGAAGGTAGCGCAGACTTATCAGGGCCTCATAGATTTCTTGTTGCGGGACCAGCTATTCAATGTTTGTAGTAGAGATCTGTTCTTATTTCTTAAAGAAAGAAAACTAACTAGTGTAAATGAAATGGCAACACAAGCAGATCAGTTTGCCGAGGCTAGAGGTGGAGCTAATAATGAAGTGTCGAAAGACAGAACTTTTAGAGATAGGCAAGGGGACGATCATAAACAGAAAGGCCAGAGTGGAAACTATAGAGGTGGAGGTAGTTCGATGGGTGCTCGAGGAGGTAGCAATAGTGGTAACATAGGTAGACCTTTTATTCGTTGTCGTCACTGTAATGGGAATCATGCTTCACATGAGTGTAGGAAAGCGGTGAAAGTGTCCGCTGTCGTAGACAATTTTAGTGACAATAGTAGAGTGGACAACAATGTAGGTAGTCCGAACCAAGGTTTTAACAACCCATGGAATTTCGGTAGAGGTAGAGGTGGTCAAAACCGAGGTAGAGGTAGAGGCAGAGGTAGTAATAGTCCGGTTATTAAAACCGAGAGTAGTAGCTGTTGTGTTAAAGCGGATGGTGTAATGGCGAAGATCGGAACATGTCTCTTTCCGTATGCAAATCTTCCAACGGCAGATGGTAGAGTGAATGGCACGGACGTAATTGTAATGAGGGATACAGGTTGTACAGGTGTGGTAGTTAGGCGTAGTTTAGTTACGGATGACCAGTTGGTAGGTAAACAGTCACCGTGTATGTTGTTAAATAAGTCGGTATAGCACGTGCCAATAGCGAGAATAGATGTAGATACACCTTTCTTTAAAGGGACTACAGAGGCACTATGTATGGATGACCCGATGTATGATTTAACGATAGGGAACATAGATGGTTCAGCACTTCCGGTAATGTCCGATTTTAGAAGTAGCATAAGTAATGCCGTAGAGACTAGAGCGCAGGTTCAGAAGCAAGCTCAGGCTTATAGAAAATTAAAGGTTCCTGCAGCCGTAGGTGACATATCTAAAGCGGAGTTTATAGAAGCACAAACTCAAGACGAGTCATTAGGTCCTTGTAAAGTGAAGGCCAAGGATGGTGTAGTGAAGAAGTGTAAAGGGTCCGGTAGTTGTAAGTTTGTACATAAGAATAGGTTATTGTACAGAGAATTTGAAGATAGTGGTAGTAGACAGTTTCACCAATTAGTGGTACCTACCCAGTATAGAACGACAGTGCTTAAGGTAGCTCATGAGTCGATTATGGGAGGTCATTTAGGCGTAAAGAAAACGTCAGATAGAGTATTGGCAGAATTTTATTGGCCAGGCGTTAGCGGAGATGTAACTAGGTATTGTAGGTCCTGCGATGTATGCCAAAGGACAGTACCAAAAGGTCGAGTGACCAAAGTACATTTAGGTCAGATGCCACTGATAGATACATCATTTAAGCGGGTAGCCGTAGACATAGTTGGACCAATTTTTCCAGTGTCGGATAGGAAAAATAGGTACATTTTAACCATGGTAGACTATGCAACTAGGTATCCGGAGGCAGTAGCATTGCCCTCAATTGAATCTGAGAGAGTAGCTGAGGCATTAGTTGATATGTTCAGTAGGCTAGGTGTACCAGAGGAAATGCTGACTGATTGTGGGTCACAGTTTACGTCAGAACTTATGGCTGAAGTAAGCAGGTTATTGTCTTTGCGTCAAATCATGACAACACCATATCACCCTATGTGTATCGGGTTAGTCGAACGATTTAACGGGACGTTAAAGCAAATGTTACGGCGTATGTGTACCGAGAGACCCAAAGATTGGGACAAGTATCTCAATGCTTTATTGTTTGCATTTAGAGAGGTTCCACAGGAGAGTTTAGGATTTTCTCCGTTTGAGTTATTGTACGGTAGGTCAGTTAGAGGTCCCATGAGGATTCTTAGAGAGATGTGGGCAGGTGAAGTAGATAGTGATGAGGTTAAGACTACATATCAGTATGTTTTAGATCTGAAGGAGAAACTAGAGGAGACTTGTAAGATAGCTCAAAGTCAGTTAGTTAAGGCAAGTACCAAGTATAAACGGTACTATGACCAGAAAGCTAGAGCTAGGAAGTTTAAGATAGATGACCAGGTGTTACTGTTACTCCCGACCGACAATAACAAGTTGTTATTACAATGGAAAGGTCCATTTTACGTTAGAGGGATAGTGAACACTATGGATTACCGTATCGAGATAAACGGAAAGTTAAAGACCTTTCATGCGAATATGCTGAAAGAGTATATCAGTAGAACCGATAATGGGCAACAAGGGGTGTTAACCGTAGTTAATGTTGCAGTTATTGAGGATAGTGAGGAAGACAGTAGTGAGGACACTAGTCCCATGTATTTTCCCACTAGTGTAGGTAGGGAGACAGCAGCCGATGTAGACATATCGGGCATGCTTAGTGTAGAGCAGCAACGAGAGATGGGTAGTTTACTCTCGGAGTTCAGTGATGTCTTGTCCGAAAACCCGGGGCAGACAGATGGAGTGCAACATGATATTGTACTCACATCAGGGGAACCAATAAGAATTAAGGGGTATCCCATTCCATTTCACTCCCGATCAATTGTTGATGAGGAGGTGAAAGACATGTTGAAATTGGGTGTCATCGAACCTTCAAACGCCCCATTTTCATCCCCAGTCGTACTTATTAAGAAGAAAGATGGGTCAATTCGATTCTGTATCGATTTTAGGCAGCTCAATAAACGTACCATCTTTGATGCAGAGCCAATGCCTAATATTGAGGAGGTATTCTCTAAACTTGCGGGATATTCGTATTTCTCCAAGTTAGACCTCAGTAAAGGTTATTGGCAAGTCCCACTTTCAGACCGAGCTAAAGAGATGACCTCCTTCGAAACTTCGCAAGGACTTTTTAAGTTCAAGGTCATGCCCTTTGGTCTCGTAAACGCCCCAGCAACATTCTGTAGGTTAATGAGGAAAGTCCTGAAGGATTTGTCCAACACAGACAGTTTTGTAGATGACATCCTGGTGTTTACAACAACATTTGAAGACCATATTAAGGCTCTACGTAATCTGTTGGAACGGCTACGCCGGTTTAAACTGACTGCAAAACCTAGCAAGTGTCACATAGGTTACGCAGATATAGAGTGTCTGGGTCATGTTGTCGGGAGGGATCAGAAATTGAAACCCAACCCCGACAAGGTTAAGGCAATTCAGGAAGCACCAAGACCCGAGACAAAGAAACAAGTTAGGTCATTTTTAGGGTTGGCGGGTTTTTACAGGAAGTTTATTCCAAACTTTTCGGCTATAGCTGCACCTTTGTCAGACTTGACAAAGAAAGGTCAACCCAATAGGATAACTTGGGGGGAAAGCCAGGAGCGAGCTTTTGTCTCTTTAAAGGGGAGTCTGGTCAAAACCCCAATAATAAAATTACCTGAACTTGACCAGGAGTTTATCCTCAGAACGTATGCCTCCGATATCGGGGTGGGTGCAGTCCTACTGCAAGAGCAAGATGGGTGTAGTCTCCCCGTGGCTTACGCAAGTCGGAAACTATTACCCCGGGAATGTAACTACTCTGTTATCGAAAGGGAGTGTCTTGCAGTAGTGTGGGGTGTCAGTAAATTCCACCGATATGTTTTTGGTAAGGAATTTGTCTTGGAGACTGAACACCAACCGTTAGCTTATATGAATAAAGCAAAGGTAGCTAACAGTAGGTTAATGAGGTGGGCACTGACTCTGCAGCCTTACCGGATGAAAATTAAAGCGATCCGAGGAAAGGACAATATTGGGGCAGACTATTTAAGTCGCCGCACATAATGACCGGTTTAATACAATAGTGTATTGCAGTGTATTGTACAATAGTAGTATATGTTACGACAGGGTAGTGTACAATTGTAGAATAGTGTTGAAATTGTAATTACATATTATAGTTGGGTTATAACTGCAGTGGATGTTTTCCGGAAGACGGTCGTTGTACTGGCTGAAGGTTGCATCCCTCGGTAGTAATATTTATATAGTCAAGCGATTGAGCGATCAGCTTGTACGTTTTGTCGCTCATTTGCTCAGAAGAATTAATAGTTTCTTAACGTGTAAATATTAATTATCATTTTGTTGAATTTTTAAAGTGTAGCACTTTCTTTAAGTGGGGAGATGTTGTCACAAAATGTCACGGGTAGAGCGTACTGGTCGTATATAGCTCTTGTATCGGTAACACCCAAAATCTATTGTTCGAGTTGAAACAATTTCACAATATTCATGATCTATTCATGTAACACGTAAAAGCGTGCACATTTTAAGTGGCCGCCAGAGAGGCCGTGTCATAAGTTTAGTTTTGTGCTAATGCATGTAAACGTATAGGTATATTTTCCTTAAACGGCAAAATTGTATAAGGGGCCTCTCGTGTAAATTCAATACTGTAGATTTAGCCACGTTTGTCACGGACTGAACGGGGGAAATAATGATTTGGGCGTAATGTTTGCTATAAAACCCATTGTCTTCTAGCTTTCGCCGGGATCATCGATAGTACTTTGTTGGAACAGAGATTGGACGGCAAATTTCACAGGCAACATGTGGTTAGTAATTTTATTAAACTTTTATCGTATATTTGTATTCAGTGGGCGGCGCCATCTTGTTTGGCGGTTACGACATCCGGTTAGCATTGATGTTTCTCAAACATAACTTTAGACTAGCATATGATTTTGAAGTTACTTTATTAGATGTAATTATTGTAATTGATCATTAATTGTAAAACAATATTAATTGGATAACAGTGGATAATAGGTGCATTAGTTAACGTTGGCGTATAACTCAGTGATTGTAATACACGAGTGTTAACATTAGTTAACAATGAGATGAGTGACAAGAATAAATGCGTGCATGCATAACTCAGTGAGTGTAATATATGAGTAATTTGATCATGTTTATATTACATGTATTAGGGGCATTGATTAACAGCGACGTACATAGCGTATACATGGCGTTGTAGAATATGTATACATTGCTACTCATCATTAGTACAGCTTACATATATTGATTGAATAATGATTTGTTTGGGTAATGGTAATTATGCAAGATTGTTATGTTTGTCAACCGACATCTAAAACGTATGTATAATTACAGCTTAAGCCATCCAGGATATAAGCCATCCAGGGTTGGAGTAAGCCATCTAGGTTTGGATATCCAGGAGTGGAGCTAAGCTTCCACGATTAACGTTACAAGCGGTGGAGACGGTCCCCGTACCTGCGCAGCCAGGTTTTACTAACGACAACCCCCGGGACACAAGGTGGGCCCGTTACCAGTCCTCACTGGAGGAATATCATTCACAATCTCAGTGGAGATTAACTATCATTGCATCGCGTCATCAACCCTTACAGAAGGCATTTGATGACAATCATCCATTGAATTCGCGCATCATCATCTTCATGAGCTCTCGCGCATCACAGTTATCGCGCTAGATCAACATTGTTATAGCTTTAACAACACTTTAGTGTCTTAGACATTCAGTATTTATAACAATACTAAGAACGTCTTAAACGTTCATGAGAACATTCTTTTCATAGTTCATTTGTGTATTCGCTTGTTTTTTTAGATAATTGTATATATATTAAACATAGTTTAAAAGTTGCATTAAACTTATGTAAATGCATTCACCGTCATTGATTCTTTCCTGAGTAGCCCAACCACTAAGGTCATCCTGTGACAGTCAGACAACTGATGTAAATGTATTTCGGTACCAACTATTTTGTGCAATGGGAAGAAACATTGAATTATCACATATACCTACCACTATGTAAGAATTATTTAAAGGGACATATGGCAACTTTGATTTGCTTAAAACACGTAATTATGAACTATTAGAATAGTGAAAAGCAAATTGTGCACATTACTAACTGTTAATTGTATTTAAACCTATGGTGGAATGATAAAGACAAATTGAAAATTTTATGTAATTATATGCAAGCAGTTTAAAAGTCAAAATGATATTAGATTTATAGATCGAAATGCTTTTAATGCCAAATAATACCTTCAAGATTGCCGTTTGTCCCTTTAACAAAACATAGTGAACGAGCCAATTGTCAAGCTACTGTCTGGATAAGATGCTTGGACGCCACACAGGATATTATATCTCTCACAAGTAGGTTATGAGTGGAAACAAACTGAAGATGGCGAATTGAAAATATATCGGATGGATAGTCATGCTACTTCTGATGCTGTTTTAGATTTACGTTCTTGCAAGTGTACACGACAATGTAAGCTACCGAGTTGTGATTGCTTAGCAAATGGCATGATGTGTATATTCACGTGCAAACACATTAATGTGATAATTAAGCAAGCAATGATGATTCTGATGACCTATGGATATTGATGACTTTGAAATGGAAGATCATGACGACTAACGTGAAGCGACAGTAACATGTTTGTGTTTTTTTCCTAGTTTTAACTCAATATAGTATCATGTTATTTAAATAATACTAACAAATTTTGAATTATACTAATCTTTTGTGGAAACTCCCGAATAAGATTATACTCAATATTATGAATAGCATTTACCATCATATTTCTAATTTAAGGCTAACATCATACTAATCGTGTGTAACTACTGACAACTATGTATACTAATTATAAACAAATCACCAGCATGATAGAATGTATGAAACAATTGTGTAAGTAGTGAACACTTTTGATTGTTTTATAGACTCGTATTAATAATTGTTTAGCAAGTTATGTGTATGGTGTATAATTAATGAAGTTTTGTCTTTGGTGAAATTATTTTGAAAGTCATTCTATTCTAAATAATGATGACATGGTACAAAAAGAAAACATGTATGAAATGAAGCATTGTACATTGTTAGTGTATTAATATACAGATATTGCCAGGATGACGTTTTCTGAACAATAACAGGCATACATCTGTTTTTCCCTTTAGGTTTAACCTATCAAAATAAATATGTGCAACAATGACAGTAAAACACATATTATTATCACAAATATATCGAATCTCAAAATAAAATGTGTAATGCATTACTATACTCAAAATGATTGGATATTTGGAAAAAAAAACGGAGTTGCTCTAAATATTGGATGTTTTCATGACATTAGCTGCTAAAACTAGAAGTCTATCAGGGTTAAATAGTATCTAGGGATACAAGTATCACAAATCATAATAAGAATTTGCCACCTTGGGTGGTACCGATTGATCAAATATGGGGATCGGGCCCACGATCTATCCCGTTAATACAGCTCCCCTTGGAACTTTATCCGTAAGATAGTTAGAGATTGGAGCTCTATGCACATGATAACTCTATGCGCATCATCAGTGTAACCACAGAGCTCCAACATGACCAGAGGACCTCAATGCGTTGGTTGTGTACTTGATCGACTCATAGACTTTCTAACAACATTTGTAATAGTTTCATATTAAGATGGAGTTGGCACTATCGAGTTTTAAGGTAAATCCTGACGTAACCAACTTCTAAATCATGGTATGTTAGCATGAAAGTGTGTGAATTTCTATAATGTATATTAGATATTATATTTTAGAAAATATCGATCAATCACACACAATTTACACGACACACACTTTCTTCTTCTTATATGTATACCGAAATATGTTGAAGCTGACATTATGTATAATAGACGTTGAACACGTATCTGCCCACCACTACCACATCTGCTTCTTAAAGCTACACAATCCCGATAAAATAATACAATTTCAAGTTTGTTTAAGCATAGGAACGCCTATAGATGAAGTTCTTTGCTGGATGTGTTGTCTACATTGTTTAGGCTGGTATATTGTCATAGCGTATATCGAGGCATTTGCAAAATAGGCGTGATAAACGCATCGGTAACTTTGAAATTGTACCACCCAGCGATTACGGGTATATAAGCCTAAACGTTTATATAGCAATTTGCTCAGATATCCGATAACTACAGACTGTTCAACTCGATGAGGATATTCAATGGCGTGCAGTGTAACTGTATACATGTTTGTAATGTTGAACGGAAGGGAACAAGTAAAGTGCGTAAGGCATAATGTAAATACATCACTATGTAGAGAATTACAAACACTTACCCGCATATTCCACATATGGTCCATATATTGTATATACTTATTTCCTATAATATCCTTGAATTAATCCAAAATCACACACATATTATACATGTATACATATGCAGAGAGCGTGTATCTGTAGCCAATAGTATGTAACGTGAAATACATGCTCAAGTGTTGACTCGCGATAGGGAGAAATTATTGTTTACAATGAGACACTTGAAGGATATTGTTCAAAATAAGTTAATATATGGAATTTTCTTTTGTTGGAAAAAGACCAGCAATATTATTTCTCGCAAATCCTAGTTTTCAGGATGTGGGGAAGGGGTATACACATGACGGTCGCCCATCCGTCTACTTATCCTTCTTGGGAAAATAATAAGTCACAATTCGTAAAAAAAATATCGTTCTTGCGTGCGAGCTTTTGTGGGTGCGTGCGTGAGCCGTGCTTGTTTGCGTGCTAGTATGCACATGTTTGTTTATATTTAAATCTGATGAATTTGAAAGGCATTTGAATACTACTTCTTCATAAAAAAGAAAATTCATAAAAAAAATGTTTTAAAAAGTGCTAAGGCCTGTGCTAGAACCCGTCCGCAACGGCAAAAGAATACTAAGACAGCGCGCTAACCTATTGCGCTACGGAGGCCGATTAACAATGTCCTATTAGTTAAGTTATTTTACACAAATATGCTCAATCGCGAAGTCACGGTGGATAGACGTAACGGACCCTGGCTGCTCAAAACTGCGTTACCTTGATCCTGGTTGTACTTGTAACGGACCCTGGTTGGTAAAAACAGAGGGAAAATGGACACTGATGTCAACAAGTTCAAACATAAAGATACAGTATCGTATGCATAAGAAAAAAACTTTATGCGACGGAACTTTTGAATATCATATCCTTCGAAATACATTTTCCTTATGTACAAGAAATGCAGAATAATTCCTAACAAGCTGAAACAAATGTATTCTTAACCGGTCGATACAAAGTTGATGACTTTAAAAAGCTAAAATTCCATTTGTTCTCTCTGACTGTTTTAATGTGATCACAAATTGGTTTGCAACTCCTGTTGTTCAATAATGATAACTGTTTAGTCTAAAAATCTCCAAATATTTACATCATCTCTAAATTTCAGAGCATCGGACCCCGGTTGCTTTGTAAAAAATGCATGAGATTCTGGCAACGGACACAATCTGTATCTTTGGCACCGGATCCTGGTTGATAGATTGTTTTCCTTCAGATTAAAGAGAAATCGACGATCGGGACTTTGGCTCCACCAAATCAAACAATAAAATAACATCTGTTGGTTGCATGGTGTTTTAAGTCATCTTCAGCAAATTTTAGATTATATATAATGGTCGATTTTTTCGTGGGGGAGGCAGACCATCTACTTTTACATAAGTAGTACAAGTACTGCATGCCTCATGAAATCTGGGAATGAGCTGGATTCGTACCCACGACCGTAGCGGTGAACTTGAAACAGGCCTCACCACTCTGGACCACCGGTACTAAAATTATTCATACGACATCATGATGGAAAATAAAAAAAGAACAGCCCAATATTGAATTATTATATCGGTTATGAATGTAGAGGGTGGATCTTGTTATAGTGATAGAATCTGGTGGTGAGTTTGGCTAAATGCGTCTATGTCGTACAAGGTACAAGACTAAACAAATTTACTTTGGACCAAGGTTTGTGTATATACGTTTGCGCCTTGACATAATTCTCTCTTTACGACCTGTCTTCCGTCGACAGTACCCTAAAATAAACTATGGGCCCGCAATAGACATTAACCAAACTTACTTTCCCCGCAGCGCGCTGCATGACGGTTTTTGTCGCCGTTTTACACGACAATGACCTCAAACACTTTTTATATTTGTAACCGGAGGCCCCGGGTTCAATCCACCGTGGTGCCACTGAGTTTCGTCGGTTTGTTCTTGGGCAAGATATTTTCCCTTAGCCTCGTCCGTCGGATAGGGACGTAAACCGGGCGGTCTCGTGTATCGGTCTATCCTCCGAGCACGTTAAAGAACAATAGGAATCTATCTATTCGATAATAAGAGTAGGGCACGGTTCCCGGATTCCTATGTATCCTTCCTCTCTCTCTGGGGCGGCTATAAATAACCTATACTGTGTTGATGAGCCGTTAAACAACATTCAGTATTTAAATAAAAAGGTTTATTCAAAAGGCATTATCTTAGAGCACGCAGCTGTGTACACATTGTCTGCAAAAAATCAGAAAAAATCAGAAAGAAACACAATACATAAAAAAAACAAAAAACAAAAAAAAACAAAAAAAAACGAAAATGTAGGGGCGAGAGGATATAAAGATTCAGACTATATCATCAACATGTCAGCGTCAAATAAGATATAAAATAGTCGGAAAAAAAAGAATCACAGCGTATCTGGGAATAAAACAAGTTCATGAAATTTGCCCCGGGAACACACTAGCAACGCTCTAGCTAAGCCCCTAACAGGTAACAATTGTTTGATCATAAACAAAATATATCAATGAATAAAAAATCAAATATTACAAGTAATTCAAATGCAGCAATGTGAACAATTAATGACGTAGACTATATACATGAGTGTTGACTGACATGTCGTATAGAGAGGCCTCCGTTGTTGTACGCATCAAATAAGAAAACGTTTTTTATTTAGATATTTTGTTTAAAATAACTCTTAATGTACATTTATTTACAAATTAATATAATTGCATAAGGTAATACATTGAACACCTCATATAATATCCGAATACTTACTGAAAATGTCAATTACAAGTTTTAAATAGGCATTTACCAATGGTAACATTTTTCATTATTTTATACATATAATATAATTCTAGAGAAAGTTGTATTAAAAATGTTGCCACTTTTGTTTGTTAAAGCACTAGCGGATTTCGAGGGGAGCACCCTCATCTGAGTCATCCTATGATTTGAAAGATTATCACATAACATTTAACTGAATGTTGTTTAACTGTTTATCAAGACATTATATTGAATATTTATAGTCGGTCGCCCCCAAACAAGAAAGGATACATAAACATCCCGGAAGCTGCCCTATCTCACTTACGAATATATTTTCCTTTGAATTGTTCCAAGGATAGACTCCGAAACACAAAACCGGTGTACATACCAATCCGACGGACGAGACTTAAGGAACATGTTTTACTCAATAATACACAGAAGAAATTGACTTGCGGCGATAAGTCTTCATCCGGGTCAAATGCAACGTGCTAACAAGTAGACCACGCCAGCCCCCTTGAAGTAAACGAGTTCCTCGCCGATGTTTGGAGGGTGAAAACTCGTTAAATGTGAAAATCTTTAAAATATCTCAGCACATTGTTTTTTTTTCCATAAGTTGACCACCGCACAAACCCCACCCAATTGAAAATGTCGCAGCTTTATCTTCCACCACTGATATCAGACCGAGATATTTCGAACAGGGGAACTTATCTAGTCGTTTTTTTAAGATGTATGTTTTCAACTACCGACTAGGATCCTGTGTCAGAAGCAAACAGGATCCGGTGCCATGAGCAACCAGGATCCGTTACTTTGTAATGCACAAACAACTTAACGCTTCTGGCAATCGGTAGATATTATTATGTATTAAATACATCCAATGGATGTTATGGCTGAACATACATAATTCCAGACATAGCATATGCCAATAGCAGTCACTATTTTTGAAATAAACACAATTTTCACGCGTCGGTGTGTAAACAGTGCGCGTTCTTTCAAATCTAAAACACTGTTTTTATAACCCGTTCTTCATGAATTCAGACACACAAATGCATCTAGTGATCCGTGGGTGTGATCATTTTTAAAAAGTGTCTTATTGTAAAGTAATATTAAATATATTTTAACAGTTTACGTGTTTTTACCCGCCAGGGTTCTTTACATGAGTAACCAGGATCAAGGTAACGCTGTTTTGAGCAGCCAGTGTCCGTTACGTCTGTCCACCGTGAATATAAACCATTGCTTTTCAACATATTGCTTTTCCAGGTCCGTAGCTACACTGGGGCACACAGAGGTATTTGCCTTGGTTGAATTTTGGGAATGTACATACTTTACATAAAAACAACTATATACTAGTATACAAGGACCCTGGGGGAAATGCAACACATTGAAGGAAATTAAAACAAAATCTAGGGTGGAGAGGGAGGTTAATGCCACCGAACATCAACATAAGGGATTTTCTCACTCTTTCCCCTCCCTCCCTCCCTCCCTCTCGCTTTCTTCCTTATTCTGTATCTCTCTTTCTCTCTGTATCTGTCTCTCTCTTTCTCTCTTTCCTTATCCCTCTTTTTGACTCTCTATGTCTCTCCCTGTCTCTGTGTCTCTCTATCCATTTTATTTTCAATTTCAAAATTTCAATTCATGCATAAATTAAGAGGAATTTATTAAAACTATGTTGATTTATAATCTACTAATATGTGTAAACCATGCATGCATAACTTCACATAAGAAATACTATATCTCCATCTTTACCATTAGTTACAGTATTCCAATTTTGATAAACAATGTCTCCCTTGTGTTTTGTGTCGATATACAGTACACACGTACACACACATAAAAATGGAGGATTATTTGTATATAATAGTTTCTGTGATGCAACGGGATAATTGGAAAGGGTCTTTGTTAAAAGGCTGCTACGTTTACTTATAGGTATTGTTTTGGATTATATATAAATATGGACTTATAAGGTTGAGTAAGTACATCTTTAGCTTCCTTTTCAATTTCTAACAACTTGTATTTCCTATTAGGTTTTTCTACTGAAGATTGGTCTCATCAGTTTGGTGGTAAAATGCCGTCTGCTAAAATCCACTTTTATACCCGTTATAAGACCAGTGGTCGATTCACAAAGTACCTGAAGCGTCTCATACAGTACCGCCTTATCTCATTAATATTCAGTGAATTTAGGTAGTGCGCATGTTGTATATATGAACCCACACGTATACAGTAATCACTTAGAACAACATGCGTAATGACCGTTACATTTGTTCAGTTCTAATGTGCCTTTTATCGGGATTGTGTAGCTTTAAAGGAACAGATGCCGTGGATTACAACATGCTCTCGGTATATGTCCTTTATGATATCGTGACGACCAACTTATCTAAACAATGATGTGCTATTTGACATCAAGACATTTTAAAACTATTACGAGACAAGTTATATAACAAAGTATGCAAATCATTCGCGTTAGCTCGAATGTTAGTCTTTTCTTGTTCTTGGCATGGAAAAAAGACGGAATACCCTGAGGAAGCCCACTTGTCCGATTTACATGCGTCCGCCGAATCACTAGCCACTTCGGTGTTCGGGCATTGATCTCGGGTATATCTAATTGCTATCAACGTCTTGATGAAGTCTAAAAGAACTGATTTTTAATTTTATAAACTAGCTATTTTGTAAACCAGCTACATGTCGACAGACGGATTCATTACGAACAGACGGACGGAAGGGTGACGAATCAAGTCTGATTACAGTAGCTCGCCATTTGGACATTTGACTCAGTGAAGCTAAACTGAAGTAAATATTTAGCCATATGCGACGCCTAAGCGATACTGAAGAAAGACATTTTCATTCATCACTCATCAATTGTATGGAGCTTTATTTACGGTGCAGCTCTATGCGTCGTAACAACGCTTCCAAATAGCTCGCATATAAAATATTTCGACCTGTTTGATAGATAGAGTGTAAATAGCTTGTTCCCAAACTTATTTTACATGCCCAGCCTTTTCCTTGCGTTTCTTTGGAAAATAAGCGCTACATTTAGAATGAATGAAACTGCTTTTAAATAAATAATTTAAACATACCTTTTGGTTATGAGATCCTTTTATTATCTGGCAAATACGCTACTAGTTAAAGTAACACTCAACTTGCTTGAGGGATTTCTAATTAGTTATGTTAGTGACACGTGTTGACACTGTACTTAAACGACGAACGAATAACATATGCAATTTACGATATATGACATTTACGAAATAGTTTTTGTTTTAAAGAATGACTGTTAGTAGTATTGGGGACGGTTTAGACCCACATTGCATAACAATAGAGGGGACGTGTCCTCATTAGCATATACCAATCAGAAAACAGCGTCGATATTTAGAACTATGACATCAGCGTAAGTAGGACAAAAGGTCAATAATTCGAATGTCACGCTATTGCATTAGTCTCCTTAATACTTTAGCGCACCCAAGCGATAGGATGAGTGTCTTAGGTTAATCCTTCTATTCAATAGACACTATTGAGAGACAGGATGTCCGGATATCTTTTGTATGAAAAACCGCAAAGTGATTAGTGTCAGGATGTTCGCGAAAAAGGTATTGACATTTTACTTATTCTATGGACATTATAGAGACAGTTAGCGCAGGATGTAGGAATACAGGGTATTGACATTTAGACTTAATACACAGTGGGTGACAGGATATGTCATTTGTGTGAAAACCTGCAAATGGATTAGCGCCAATGAAAGTGATTATAAAATGGTACTTGAACAATATGTATTAAATGGTTATTTTGATACTCTTGCTCTGTTAATGGATGACCAAAATGTGAACATAAATACTATTATCTTTGATTTTGTGAAGATCATCGAAGAAGCATGTGTCAATTTTAAGAGATTTAAAAAGCAAGTCAGTGGCAGGAATAATATCAATACATGGTTCGACAAAGAGTGTCAATGTCTTAAACGTATTAAAAACCGATGTCTACGATTGTTTAGAAAATCTAGGACAGAGGAAGACTTACAAACTTATGTTTCGTCTAAGCGAGATTTTAGAAACATGTGTCAAACAAAAAAGAGAAGTCATAACATATCAACTTTAGATGACATTGTTGCATCAATAGAAAATCCGAGGAAGTTCTGGAATAAAGTTAAGCAATGTGCTTCAAGTAAAACTTCAAAGCCTCGAATATCAGAATCTGAGTGGTTCAATCATTTCAGTCAGTTATTTAATCAGTTTGACATTGATGATAATAATGATAATGACATCGAGTTTGCTTTAAATGATGATACACCAATAACAGAGATAGAAGACATTATATTTAATTCTGAAATATCGTCTGATGAGATTTTAAGTGCAGTAAAACATTTGAAGAAGAATAAGGCTTCTGCTGGTATTCTAATTTCTGAACATTTTATATACAGTATAGATATTATAATGCCATACCTGCTTAAGCTATTTAACAGGTTGTTTGTATCAGGTGAATTCCCAAACAGTTGGGCAGAATCTATTCTGATACCTTTGCACAAGAAGGGGCCAATTAATGATCCGGACAACTACCGGGGTATAGCCTTGTTAGACTCTTTTAGCAAAGTTTATATTAGTATCCTAGCTAAACGAGTGACATTTTACGCATTGATTTTTGATAAAATAGAGGAGGCACAGGGTGGATTTCGTTCCGGTTATTCGACTATTGACAATGGCTTTATATTATATGCTCTCATTAGTAAATATTTATGTAAGAAAAGAAAAACAATATATGTAGCTTTTGTAGATTTTATGAAAGCTTTTGACTCCATTGTGAGAAATAAATTGTTTACGTTGCTACAAAGACAAGGACTTAAAGGGCGTCTATACAAGTCTATACAATGTATATACAAACATGTTAAAGCAAGTGTTCGAGTAAGTGATAATAAGCTTACGAATTCGTTTGACTGTCCAATAGGACTTCGTCAAGGATGTGTGCTTAGCCCAATACTTTTCTCATTATTCATTAATGAATTAAGTACAGAAATTTTAAATTGTGGCATCCATGGAATCCAGTTGTCTCCAGACACTACAGAAATATTCCTACTACTTTTTGCCGACGATGTCGCTTTAATTTCTGACACAGTACGTGGTTTGCAAAAACAACTTGATGTACTATATGATTATTGTTCGACATGGAAGTTGAAGGTTAATGTAAAGAAAACTAAAATTGTTGTTTTTAAAAATGGTGGGCAACTGGCAAGAGCTGAAAAATGGTATTATGACGGTAAACAGATTGACACTGTAAATGGATTTAGCTATGTTGGATTACATTTTTCGTGCCGATTGTCTATGTTACAAATGGCGGAAAATCTCGCGATAAAAGCAAAACGAGTTTTAATCTCTTTATTGTCTTCGTTACGAAGTTTATGTCCAATGCCTCAGAATGTGTATTTTAAATTGTTCGAAACAAAAATAAGACCAATACTATTATATGGTGCAGAGATATGGGGACATGATTATATAGAATCAATTGAACGCGTCCATATCTATGCATGCAAACGATTTATGTCAGCTTCACTAAAAGCATGTAATGCTGTAGTTGTAGGTGATTGTGAAAGGTATCCTATGTATATAACAGCACACAAAAAGATCATCAAGTATTGGATTAAAATATTAAACATGCCAGATGATAGATATGTAAAACAATGTTATAATATGCTTAGAAACTTAGATAGTTATGGTTATAACAATTGGGTTACAAAGCTGAAAATGAATCTATATTCAAATGGTTTTGGATATATTTGGGAGAGGCAAAGTGTGGAAAATGAACAGTTGTTTATAAGCCGATATGAAACAAGACTAAAAGATCAATACTTACAAAAGTGGTCTCAGATGGTACAAGGCAATAAAAAACTGTTTTATTATAACCATTTTAAGAATGATTTTAAATTCGAAAACTATCTAAATGTTCTAACATACATTAAGTTTAGAGCTGCGTATGTGTCTTTACGTACATCATCACATTGTTTATTTATTGAAAAAGGAAGGCATATGAAATTGCCTAGAGAGCAGCGTATTTGTGTATATTGTAAAGATGATATTGAAACCGAATATCATTTTCTTTTGCAATGTTCATTGTATAATGACTTAAGAGTATTGTATTTGCAAAGGAAATATTATGAACAACCTAATATACACAAATTTTATTTACTTATGTCTTCAACAAAAAGAAATGTCATTATTAATTTAGCGATGTTTATATATTATGCATTTGAGAAAAGAAAACATGTTTTTGATGTCCGTTAACCAAATCATGTGTTATATTGATTATGTATAATATGTTTATATGTGTATGGGCCGGTGGCCATTATCACTAATAAAGAATTGAAAAATTGCCAGGATGTTCGAACAAAGGGTATTGACATTTATACTTAATTAACAGTGTGCGACAGGATATGTCGTTTGTATGAAAAACCTCAAACGGGATTAGTGCCAGGATGCTCGAACAAAAGGTATTGACACGGTGAATTGACCTCCGACCGTAATAGAAAACGCGAACAAAGAAACGGAAACACTCTATTATACCGACACTTTGAACACAAAATTTAACATGTTAGGACTCGACTGCACACGTTCATAATTTTAATTATTTATTGGCAGTTAATTCACAAGTGTTATACATGTATAAATAGTCTTCCCAGTGACCATTTTGTAGTTGAATTCACGGAGTAATTTTGTACTGGCTTAATAAAACTCGCAAATCCATCACGTAGGCATCTTTATTGTCTTTCATCATGGTCAATGAAATCAGTACTTGACAGTACTTAGCAACGGCTAACAAAATGGTATACCGCTTCTTTCGTTTTTGAGCATTAAAGTTGGCGCGCTTTAACGTATTTTCTATCAAACTTCTACAGTATGTTCTGTTTATGGTGGATCTCAAAACATCAGTATCACTCAGTCAAAAATCATTCTTTAACCTCCAGCAAGTGAGAGATCTCGGAGTTTATACGTTGTGACTTTTTCATAAAGCATTGCCTAAACAACAACCAAGTAATCGCAAGACATCGTGTTGAATGAAACTACCAATGGAAATATCCGAATATAAGAGACAAGTTGAAACACATAGAGTTATAAACCACCGGAACACGAACGTCTAAAAAGTAACGTACTGGACACGAGTAAAACGGTAACGGGAGCTGTATACAACAGGGACAGGAAAATAATCGAGTAGTCGCGAGGCTTTTCGGTGGTTCCCCTACTCCGGCCGATAAAATACTCTGGGTATTGTTTAACCACTCATAGGATATGTTGTCTGCTTTTTAATTTAGTCTTTTGGCTGTTACTTGTGATATGCAGGCTTCATAACCGCTGCTCCCAACTAAATTCCATTTTGTTTATTTCCCTCTTCGGGGCATAATATTTTGTTAGATACTTGGACCATACGCCGCTGGACATGGGGGAGGAAAATCTCTATGTCCACCGTCACATGCATGCCATCTTCGGGATGGTTAAAATTATGTACTATTGATTTTATGAATATTGAGTTATACTTAACCCGGGGCAAGAGGGCGTGAGCGGTAGCTAGCATATTTCACTACCGTTCATGAACAATCAAACCGAGACTGCAATATTTTGTATGTGTCGTGTTTGGCCGTTTCCAAAGGTCCATTATCATACTCTTTTGTCATCAATAAGAAAACTTAAAAGAAACTATGACGAAATGTCAGGTAGCTCTGAAGATTCGGTATGAATATTGAATTTCTGCTTAACCCGGGGCTAGAGTTCGTGAGCGGTAGCTAGCATATTTCACTACCGTTCATGAACAATCAAACCGAGACTGCAATATTTTGTATGTGTCGTGTTCGGCCGTTTCCAAAGGTCCATTATCATACACTTTTGTCATCAATAAGAAAACTTAAAAGAAACTATGACGAAATGTCAGGTAGCTCTGAAGATTCGGTATGAATATTGAATTTCTGCTTAACCCGGGGCTAGAGTGCGTGAGCGGTAGCTAGCATATTTCACTACCGTTCATGAACAATCAAACCGAGACTGCAATATTTTGTATGTGTCGTGTTCGGCCGTTTCCAAAGTTCCATTATCATACACTTTTGTCATCAATAAGAAAACTTAAAAGAAACTATGATGAAATGTCAGGTAGCTCTGAAGATTCGGTAGTTTATGTCGGTCCACCCTGTAAATAGAGAATGGAGTATTTGACGGTTACGATGAAGATACAGATGATGATATTGATGATGCGAAATATGATGATAAATTGAAAGAGGTCAAACGAACAGTGTGGAGCAGACGATTCCAAACACATATTCGGGATTCTGCTAAGCAATTTCAAGAAAAGCAGCTAGAATACATACAAGACGAAATGTGTAAAGAAAAAGCACTCCACACAGCTGCTAATACCAAGCTACAAACATTAAAAAACGTCTACAAAAAAGTAGTGTATGGTTGACTTTTATCAGATGCAGAAGGATCACTTTCAACAATGCGTTCTCAGATCGGCGTGAGTATGTCAGAATCTCTCCGAGAAGCCGTACATTAAGGAAAAGTATGTTTCTCGGCATATGGCCAGATCATGACGTAAACGTTAATAAAACGGATATGAAAGTGAGAATGATGAAGAGTTTGATGAAACTGATAATGATGAAATTGAAGATGATGAAGAAGAACCAACAAATTAAATCATATTAGAATTGGCATACGTAAGAAGGATGTAAGAAGTACGTAAGAATAGAAACGTATCTACGTTTGTTATAAGACACAAATATGGGTTCCGTAGAAATATACGATTACCAACTACAGAAATGAGTACAGTACGTTGCGGACCCCGACAAATGGTATCAACACTTCAACGATCTAAGAGACGGTTATCTTCAGCCCGATCATATGGAGCGTTATATCGCGGGCAGCGGGGCTAGAAACAGGAGATTGAAAGAAGTAGGAGAAAAAACTATTCAACGGCCAGTAGTCAATCTCGTGACACCCGTGGCTCAAGCGATCAAGATTGCTAAATCAGGAGTGAGAAGAATCAGAAAGACAATCAGACAGTCAAAAGAGTGAAAGCAGACTCAAAACAGAGGAGTAAACGCCCTATGAAACTTACTAGAACTCCTTACGGTCAAAGCTTACTGTAACATTAAAATTGTAGATATCTGAGAATACTAAATAATCAGACAAGACGTGGATGCCTGAACCATTTAAATACAATGGAAAACAAAAGGAAAGAGGAAATATATAGGGGGTTTATAATGTGATATACCGCATAGAAAACAGAGACAAAGCTACTAACAACATTTTATTTCTTGTTAAAGATTGTACATACAATGTAAATAAAATAGTGTAAACATACATTCATGAATTGTTTATCACATACATTCATGAATTGTCTGCAAACTGTTTTGATACATTCGTCATTTTTATTTACGGAAAAGTTATTATTTATGTCTTGCATAGTCCATCCGGCATATCGACACATCACGTAATATAAACAATGAAATCCTCACGTATCCGAGGTATCGATTTGAAACGATTCATACTCATGAAGTAAGGATTTTGAAGGTTAGTTGCGAGCCCCACATCATAAAACCTTGGTGTATTACCGAGAGATTCGAAGTATTCGTCTGGTCCTTTGGTGCGAAAGTAACATGCTACCCAGTGTTCCCCAAGGGTCACTTTTTATATTTCAATTCGTCCGCTGAACATACTATCACACTATAGCCCTTTTTTGAAAGTGCTCATATATTTCAAAGTTATCCATTGTATAACAAGCTCATTTTTTCTGCACCCTTTTTTATGCTCTGTGTGTGTGTGTGCGTGCGTGCGTGCGTGCGTGCGTGTGTGTGTGTGTGTGTGAAAGTTAAGAAATACCAATGTTAAAGCGTACTGCCTATTCCTCTACTTTGTTTATAAGTATACCTTCTTCTTACACTAATCCCTCATGAACAATTCATCTAAATCAGGGATTTGACATTGAATCAAAAATGACGTAAAGTTACATAACGTGTCCCACCAATGTCGTGTATGTTCATACCTATCCGTTATAATATTTATTTCTTCGTCTACAATCCTCATCTACCCAAGGTTGTCTCTCATTTCCGTTTAACCAAAATGAATCTTGTATTTGTTCATCAGCATCGCACAAATCACGAACTAAACCAAGAGTTAAATTCATACTAAACTGGATAACGATAAACCTCTCACGCAGGGAAGAAATATAAAAGGATCGGACAGGGAAAGTAGCATTCAAGGAGGACAGACAACCACAAAACACAGAAACAAACACGCAAACAGACAAACAAGAAGGCAAAAGTTATAATAAATGCAAACGACATCACAAACACAAAAGGGTTGACAATAGGGCTACCGCCTTGGAACGGTCAGTGGCAAAGTAGGCCACTGGGGTTTAAACCGGTTCTAGGGTGCACCAAACCTCACACTTACCCTACTGTCATCCCATTAAAACAGGACAGTGTAAATAAAGAAATCCCCGCCATGATCTAATCTCTAACCAACAAGGCAGCATCAAAAGGCAATATAAGTAAAACATATATATGCTCGTGTAAATATAATACAAACAAACAATAGCCTAGAAAGCCACAATGAAGGTACTCAATGACTTGGCAAAAGCCGGAGCATCAAGAGAATAAACCATTAAGGGCACGACAAGAAAGATCATAGACAAACGTCAAACGCCACCGTCCCAATTGGCTTTAGGTAGGCGTCACCATAGGGTCCACAGCCTGTCCGGTCATCGTACAATTAAAGAGGAAAGCATAGTGGCGAACTGTAAAAGGGTCCACCACCAAGCATGCAGTACGTTGCAAAATGATAGGGTCATAACCTCTTTTTTTAAACTTTTTAACAAGTTTAACAAAGATAGTATGAAAGTGATCATGACCAAGAATCTTACGAAGTTTATAAATCACATCATCATAGAAGTCAGGTTGTGATAGTCCTTGTCGCAGAAGAGTCCTTAAATTACTTTTATATTTGGAAAGAAAATCAGGGTTACGATAATAAAAGTTTGCAAATGTTTTACAAAGTTTAAAGTAACGTTAACCCTGATTGAGTAGCTTTTTAGTTATACAAAGGTTACGAATATTAAAGTCCTCAACTCGAGTACAAGCTCTTGAAAAACGAATAAGTTGAGATACATACACCCCATAAGAAGTTGCTCGGGGAACATCCCCATCCAAGTGGGGATAATTAACAATGTCAAAATTAAAATCATCTCTCCTGTCATAGAATTTGCTAATTATTTCACCATTTTCAATCGAGAGATGTAAATCAAGAAAAGAAGCGTTATTATCAGATATTTTTGCTTTGTTAAGCTGAAGTTCTTTAGGATAAATAGTATTACCCATAGTTGGAAAGAAAGGGTTGTCAATGTTCAATATGTCACCCAGATACCGAGAGGTGTCATTAAAGGCCTCAATAACATCTGCCTGGGTATCCGGTGAAAGACTCAACAATAAATCTCTTTCATAGCAAAATAAAAACAAATCTGCGACAAGTGGTACACAGTTCGTACCCATAGGGATACCAACAATATGTCTATAAACGGTATAAGTCTAAATATCAATACCTTTTGTTCGAACATCTTGACACTAATCCCTTTGCGGTGTTTCATACAAAAGATATCCAGACATCCAGTCTCTCAATAGTGTCGATTGAATAGAGAGATTGACCTAGGACACTCATCCTATCGCGTGGGTACGCTAAAGGATTAAGGAGACTGATGCAATAGCGTGCCATGCGAATTATTGACCTTTTGTCCTACTTACGCTGATGGCATAGTTCTAAATACAGAGTGTAACTTCCTTATAATTCAAACGCAGACATCGCAATGTGGATTTTGTTGAATACCAAAATATTTAATTCAAAATAATATAAAGTTTGCGTTCCCTTAAATAAACCTTTTTTGTTTCATTTTCGGAGCGCCTTCGACAAGACATGATGATTTAAAGGACACACGTCAATCTTGAAGTATTTATCAAGCATTAATTTAGCGTATCGATTTATTTATCAAGTGTCATTTTGACTTTAAAACTGCTTCCATATAACTAAATAAAAAAATCTGAGATTTCATTTCTTCCTATTATCACACTATACAATGTGCGAATACGTATTATGTTTATTAGTATAAGTAGACAGAGACCTTTGGTAATCCCAGGTAAATCATGTCCCTTATGAGCATACGAAATGTCAATTTGGTTAGACAATTAGCTTCAAATGTTAAGTATTTTAGTTTTGACAAATATAATTTGCTTTACTTTCGCCAAATGCATTTGGTTATTGTAAATAAGTAACTATAGACCCACAAATCACACGACCACACTTTGACACAATTTGAAATATATCTTTAGTATCTCTTTCCGATCATCCACAAGGTGAAATGTGTGCTTAGGTACTGAAAGTAAGTAAACTAATCAATAATTTAATTTCATGCCAGTTAAATGTATTAAATATCCTTAGACAAAATCTCGATGTGACAGTTTCCATATATGCGCGCTGCAGTTTCTGGTATTTTTTTACACATGTGCTACAGTTTAACATTGAAACAGCTACAGTTGGTTTATATAACATTACAATTTAATGTACATACCAAACTGATTATGTTTGATTAATATTCAATACATTTATTGATTTAGAAACATACAGTTGAAACGTTTTATTGTATTAAATATGAATTCATTCTCATTTTAAGTCAAAATGCACCGGTACTGTTGTTTCTATTGCGATTTCTCTGATGATTTGTTTGCAGACATCATCAATCATCCGTTCACATATTACGTGGACATTTTTAATAGTTAATACACTTTTATAAATCAAGTAAATTAAATGATATGGCAAAAAAGTTTTACATTTTCTCTTTCATATCCGTAAATATAATGAACTTATTTTAAACAAATTTCTAGAAATACAAGTTTTACAACCCAACTGTAACCGCCACGGAGCATGTCATTTGTGTGCTATGACGTCGCCTTAAAAACCAACAACAACCTAACGTTATAAATCATGAAACATATTATAAATAGTAAAATTAATTTATATTGAATTACATTATTGTATTATTCTTGGTTTGCACTAAATAACTATTTTACAGCATTGTTGGATACTCATGTTTTGTAAGTATATAACAGCTTCGAAACCAGATCATATCAATTCGATTGATTATAATCTGCTTGAATCTCAATTTCATAGAATTCTTTTCACTGTTAATTAAGCAAGTCACAGAATGTTTTGCAAAACCATAAACCCAAAACAAAGTTATTCGTATATCTAATGAAATACTGTGACCATAATTCCTTTAACTTGCTTGTTTTCACTGCCCCTTTTATTGGGATTCCGATAGGATAAGAGAGGTTTAGTAGAAAGTAGGATTTTTTTTGCCAGTGACCCTTCCAAGGCGTTGGCCCTATTAACAACTTTTTTGTTTGTGATTCATATCTTGCCTGCTGTATATTTTTGTAATTATTGTTTGTTTCTGAGCTTGTTTTTGGTTGACTGAAGTCAATGAATGATGCATATCCTGTTATACTTTTATATCTTATTTTCCAACAGTCAACTGTAACATCTATTCACTCTTTGGAATATATGAACACTTGCTCGTCAATCTTCGGGTGAAACCATTTCTCGCTTTGACTCCATTGGTATAAGATTCAAGTAAACATATCCAGGAATATTTTCAGTTTCAAATTTTGTCCATTTTAGTTGCAGTTTAAATAGAATTACATGTAGGAGGTCAATAAACTATTGTCCAACTGATAAAATGAAGAAGACAGTATCAGTTTCTTAGATGAACTGTCCATATTAAATGGCATACGGCAATCTCGAAGTATATATTTAACTGGAACATTACTAACTTGATAGATTTTCAGACTGCTTCAAATTTGGCCCCGTTCCAGGTATTTTACAGAGCTATAGTCGTGTTGAGGACATTAATATACGTAACAAGCTACTCGAAAGGGCTACCGTTACCATAATCTTCGAAACCTTTGCAAAATGTTATCATAACACTGATCGACTTTTAAAACATAAAGTAATTTAAGACTTCTTCTGCGACTAGGACTGTCACAAACTGACGTTTATGGTGCTGTCGTAAGATCCTTGGTCATAATCACTTTCATACAATCTTTATTAATGTTGTTAAAACGATTATCAAAATTTGCGATGATCGGACAGATTGTGGAACCTATGATGACGTCTACCTTAATTCTTATAGGACGGTAGCTTTGATGTTTGTCTTTAATATTGTCTTGTCTTACCCGTTACGGTGTGTTCTCCTGTTGCTCGGGCTTCTGCCAAGTCATTAAGTACTTACACTGCGGCTTTCTAGGCTTTTTTTATATTATATATACATGATCATGTATGTGTTTTACTTATATTGGCTATTAATGCTGTCTTGTTTGTTAGAGATTATAACTTAGAGGGGATATCTTTATTTACATTGTCCCGTTTATTGGGATGACAAGAGTGAGGTTTGGTGCATCCTAGAACCCGGTTTAAACCGGTGACCAATAGTGACAATTATGTTGCAGGCAGCACCCTTACAAGTGCAGCGTAGGCGAGGTATGAAACTGGATTCAGATGGAAATATAGACAACACTCTTTGTAGAATTATTGAAATGCTGATATAGTCATTTTGTGGGTTGCTAAATATATAAACACGACAATACGGCAATATGTTTGGCATGTAAGTTTATTTTATGTATATTTCTTTCACATCATCATCTAATAACACGGTACAGTCATATATTTCACCCAACAATTGCAGGACTACCACCGATGTGGTTTGATTCGTAATGACAGAAGTGAAGTATGTGATCATCATTTCCACCCTCATCTAGAGGATGTGAGCCACCGCGACTGTCTTTGTTCAACGCATCCTCGTCGTCCCATTTTACGGAAATGTCATGAACATTCATGCCGTGTACGGACTGACACATTCCGCTGTAATTACGGACTAAAATGAACGGTTTGTCTGTTGGTAGATTTATACTCGTACTAGGTGAGCCATCTCCCCTGAAATAAAAATCAAAGAAAACATACATATACGGACAGAAGTTTAACCAATATGAGAACATGGTTCTATAGAAAACACAGAACTCAAACGTAATGGCACCTTACGTCCGCTTTGTACCACAAAGTAAAATGAATCAATTAAATATTCAATGAAAGGACAATACGCTACACAAAGAATGGTTACCGACTAAGAACGGTCAGTGGGTAATACGGCGTATACAACCACTATATCGTCCTGTTTTCAGCAACGAAACTGACAACACAGTTTACATAACAGTACATACTATCAAACGGAAAAAGTAACTCAACATCCAGAAAAATTACGCATAAAATGTCTTTGTTCAAGACATATTTTCTAGACTATGAATGTCTGGTGTGTTTATTTTGAAGTTTCCATTCATATAACTAATTGTTTTCCAATGTTTGGTCGTATGGGTTTGGGTGCACGTTTGACGGCAAGTCTTTACTATTCATCGAGGTTGCCTTTCTATTGACACACGATTTAGAGATTAAAGCGAACGTTGACAAAACCATTTGTTTTAAGTAAGGCCTCTGTGTGTCTAAATCAAATAATATCATCATCCACACTTGATTTGTGAATAACACAATTTAATTTGTGTCAAATCCCGTTTATCTGACGCATTGTTTCTCATTGTCTGGTTCTGTGGTTTGGTTTTGGGTGGTTATTTGAACACAAGTGCTAATAAAAAAATCTGTAATATGTTACTCTTACATGAAAAAATGAGATATAGGGTCCTATAGAAACCACAGCGTCCGAGCGCAAAGGCATCGTAGGTCCGCACTGTACTGCAAACAAGGACTTGAAAATACAATGAAAGAGACAAAAAAAAACACAGAAAGGGTCGTGAAGACAGGGTTACCGACTTGGAACGGTCAGTAGGCGTCTAAGGCCCACAGGTTAGCTTGAATCAATTTTATATGCGCACAATCCTCGCTATTATCCTGTCTTCATAGACCAAATAGTCAAGACAGTGTAAATAAAACTACATCCCATCAAAAGGAATTCTCTAACTATAAAGTCCACATCCTGGGAAACTAACTAAAGAAACACATACAAAATAATAAAACATCTCAGGATGTATCCAGAATCGTACTGAACAACCATAGTAGTTGCAGCTAAAGAGAAAACCAATCTAGGGTACGACCAATAAACCCGAGGGACAAAAGCTCATGCACCCACCTCCTTTAGTTGGGGTTTCAGTAGGTACAATCATAGAGTCCCAAGAGGAAGAAGTGACTGGGAGAACTCGGGAAGTTGTCCTTTGCATTAATAAGGTAATAAACATTCTGTAAATATCGGGCTCAGCTATTTCCAACGATATGATATTTTCTATTCAACTAATATAACACATAGTTGGTCATTTAACCGTCTTTAAACACCATGCCTGTTTCACCACGGAACCAGATGCGTCGTTTTACGTATGGCAAAACTAATTTGTTTTACTCACCTACAGCAATAATAAATCTTCGTATTTGTATCATAGTTTCCGTCTGGAAGAGTACCACCTTTACCGTTACTGTTGCGAATATCTTCGTCATCCCAATATATGTACCCACTTCCAAAACCTAGAATAGTGTCAGTAATATAGTGAAATGGTCAAATGACAATTTAAGTGTGTTATTGTGTGTGTGCTTTAGCAGTATGCGAGTCGGGTATCTATACAGATAATTGCACAAATTGGAATACTGAGAGGCAGTTGATAAAACGCCGATCTCACTTCCAATAAAATTATGTAAGTAGTATACAAGTCGCTTGGGGTCTCAATATATTTGTAACAAGGGTACAATTCATTTTTCTTAAAGAAGGTCACGGCATAATTATATCCATACAATATATCTTTTAATTTAAGTAAACCATATTGCAATTTTGCAAATGTGGCATTTATATTTCTTATATGATTTGTTTTCCTTTAAAAGAACGTTATTCACAAACTTCGTAAGATGCTTGATCATGAACACTGTTATACAATCTTTATCAACATTTATAGGTTATGACCCTTTCATTTTTTAATGCACTGCATATTTAGTAGTTGACACATGAAACGTTTTCTACAATGTTTTCCCATTGAGTGTGTGAGGACACGACAGATTGTGGCACCAGTGATGACAATTTAAATCCTCAAAACGAAATTAACGTTTAACATGTGTCTTAAATCGTGTCTAGTTGTGCTCTTAATAGTTTATTCTCTTGCAGCTCTGGTTTTTCAGTACTTACCTTATGGCTTTCTAGACTTTGATTTTTATATACAAAAGGTCAAAATCGTGTGCTTCTTATATTTCCCAGTTTGTAAGAGGATGTAGTGTTGCGGGGGGTTCGTGATGTACACTCTCTCTTTGAATGGGGATGGCGGGATGTTTGGGGCACACTAAAACTAGTACACCGTTTAATGTTTGAAATGTCAAATGCCTTGTCTTGTAATTGTTAATTTATTCGATGCGTATATTCGGATTACTGTGACTCTTTAATACTATATTTCTTGTTCGAGTTTATATTTACTTAAATACCCAGTGGCATATTTGCTTGCCACCGAACGTTCCAAGGCTTTTTATCTCTATGGTGTCGCACACTTTACATTTATTTATTAATGTACTTCTTGTTTGAATGTGTGTTTTTGGAATGCTGAGTAAAGGGAATGTGTCATTTCCTGTTCAACCTTTGTATCAACTATTATAAACCTACTGTTGGGACATTCTCCAAACTTGAGCAGGCCGTACGTCCCCTTAGGCCAGGCTCGGTGAAACATAATTATAAACCTACCGTTGGGACATTCTCCAAACTTGAGCAGGCCGTACGTCCCCTTAGGCCAGGCTCGGTGAAACATAATTATAAACCTACCGTTGGGACATTCTCCAAACTTGAGCAGGCCGTACGTCCCCTTAGGCCAGGCTCGGTCAAACATAATTATAAACCTACCGTTGGGACATTCTCCAAACTTGAGCAGGCCGTACGTTTCCTTAGGCCAGGCTCGGTGAAACATAATTATAAACCTACCGTTGGGACATTCTCCAAACTTGAGCAGGCAGTACGCCCCCTTAGGCCAGGCTCGGTCAAACAGAATTATAAACCTACCGTTGGGACATTTTCCAAACTTGAGCAGGCAGTACGCCCCCTTAGTCCAGGCTCGGTCAAACAGAATTATAAACTTACCGTTGGGACATTCTCCAAACTTGAGCAGGCAGTACGCTCCCCTAGGCCAGGCTCGGTCAAACTTGGTGGTTGATGCGGTATCCTTCATGCAAAATCTCGTTTCTATGTCGTTGTTGCCGAATACACCTGTAAACAAACAAAGTCTCAAAACAATGTATCTATATATACCGTGTATTTCCTTATCCAATTGTCTATGTTTGTTATTTTTCCAAAAATCATAAATTCCATTGACACTTTCCGACAGCCTGTCTTTTCGACGACTTCTTAACAAACGTCTTTACTATCATCCAAAAAAAATAAAACTTAAATAATATTTAAAGGAAAAGCTAATGCCTCATGTTATGCCCCTTTTTATGCTTTTAAGTTATCAAGAGGATAAAATTACTTGATTTTGAACAATTATTTAAAAGAAATATATACACTCAGTATCAATACATTTGAAAAGGAAACTATTGGTATTGTTTGAATTTCTTTTTTTTTTTAAATATGTTTGAAAGAAGTAGACCAACTCCAATGGAACTGTTTATCGCCATGTGTTAACCTGTGGGATAAAGAGACTAATAACATAAAATACAATCTCCATTTGAATTAAAAACCAGCGGGCTCAAAATAATCGAAAATAAAGTTTAGATGTACTGTGAGTATATGTGATCAAACGTTGACCTCATCCGCCGAGAAATGTTTGTGTCGTTTGTAATTGTAATTTTAATCCTACTTTAGTTGTGACACGTCCATGCATACAAGCTCGGTAGGTGGCATGTACTAGTCTACCTACCAGCAAGGTATTGTTCTATTCCAGGTGTGAACTCGTTACTGGAATGTCCATCCTCTGTATCATATTTTCGCCACCCTTCAAGCCAGCTCACCTGTGAGGCAGGACACCCACTGGCTGCCTGCATCAGACCGCATGTGCCCACCGGCCACGTAACCGGCATCTGTAGCGGGTATTCTGTATAGGAACATCATTCAGAAATTTAAGTAAGGATGAAACATTTTCTTTTTCTGTCATTATGATATGTTTTGGCTCTTACCGTTTAAAGTCTTAACCATATCCCACATCCTAGTATATGCGTGCGTGCATCTACTCTCATATTCGTGACATAGACAAACTGGTGTTTTAACTGAATACAACATAAAATGTGTTTAAAGTGGAGCGTTGTGGTCTAGTGGTATAGCGTTATAATCATGATCGAAAAGCCGTGAGTTAGATCTCCGCCGTATGTTTGTGTCCCTTATGAAAAACACGTTATCTGTACTTTATTTATACTGGTTCTAACAGGAAGACATCGAGAGTGATTAAAATTATTCAAGCGAGATTTCGTTAGAATCGATGTAAGTGTGTTTAAACTGGGAAATGCTTATCTGCAATTTCGAGTAATTTAAATATATTTACTCGCCGACTTTACTGCTAATCATAAAAGAAACGAATCCGTTATACGTTTCCCGTTGTTATCCCCCGCCGCCGAAGGCGGAAAGGGATATAGGAATGCCCTCCGTCCATCCGTCCGGACGTCCGTCCCATTTCATGTCCGCTCAATAACTCGAATAAACTACTAAGGCAGTGCAATCACATTTCACACAATGATAGAGGGCAATGTGCAGAGCGCAAGAACCATAACGCTGCCTTCATTTAAATTAGAGTTAATGCCCTTTGTATACTTTGTTATACTTATAATTCGTGTCCGCTCCATAACTCGAAACTACTCGAAACTACTAACGGACTGCTATGAAATTTCGCACAATGAAAGGGGCCATGAGAGGACGTGCAGATCTCAAGAACCATAAAAAAGATTATGATAATGGACCTTTGGAAACGGCCGAAAACGACACATACGAAATTTGGTTTGATTGAGACTGTTCATGAGCGGTAGTGAAATATGCTAGCTATCGCTCACGCCCTCTAGCCCCGGGTTGAGCAGAACTCAATATTAAGAAAATCAATAGTACAAAATTTTAACCATCCCGAAGATGGCATGCATATGGCGCTGGACATGGAGTATCCTTCTTCCCCATGTCGTACGGCGTATGGTCCCAGTATCTAATAAAATTAAATGCACCGAAGAGCGAAATAAACGTAATGGAATTTAGTTGGGAGCAGCGGTTATGAAGCCTGCATATCACATGTAACAGTCAAAAGACTAAATTAAAAAGCAGACAACATATCCTATAAGTGTTTAAACAATAACCAGAGCCTTTAATCGGCCGGAGTAGTGGAACCACTGAATCGAAAATTAAGTAAGAAAACAAAAATAAATGAAAAAGTACCACCGATAATTAAATATAAGTATCGGGCTCAGCGATCTCCAAAGATCGAATGAATAACAGTACTTTAACTGAATGTTAACAATGTAACAGTACTTTAACAATGCTTTCATTCAAATTAGAGTTTTTGCCCTTTGTAATTTTATACTTATAATTCGTGTCCGCTTCATAACTCGAAAACTGCTTGCGGGACTGCAATGAAATTTCACACAATGATAGAGGTCAAAAAGAGGACGTGCAGAGTTCAAGAACCATACCTCTGTCTTCATTTGAATTAGGGAGTTGCCCTTTGTAATTTTATACTTATAATTCGCTCTATACATGATAACTCGAAAACTATTAATGTGACTGCAATGGAATTCAAACAATGATTGAGGGCAATAAGAGGACGTGCAGAGTTTAAGAACCATAACTATGCCTTCCATTAAATTAGAGTTATTGCCCTTTGTAATTTAATACGAATAACTTGTGTCCGCTCAATAACTCAAAAACTACTACTAGAGAGACTGCAATGAAATTTCACACAATGATAAATGCCATGAGAGGACGTGCAGAGCGCAAGAACCATAACTCTACTTTCATTTAAATTAGAGTTAATACCCTTTGTAATTGTTTTACTTGAAATTTGTGTACGCTCCACAACTCAAAACTACTTGTTTTTGGGACGTCAGTAAAATTTCACACAATGATAGTGGGCAATGAGAGGACATGTAGAGCATAAGAACCACAACTCTGTCTTCAATTGAATTATAGTTATTACCCTTTGTAATTTTATGCTTATAATTTGTGTCCGTTCCATAACTGGAAAACTACTACTGGGACTGCGATGTAATTTCACACATTGATAAAGGGCATAGAGAGGAGGTGTAGTGCGCAATAACCATAACTCTGTCTTTATTTAATTTATATTTATTGCTTTTTGTAAGTTTATACTTATAACAGTGTGTCTACTCCATAAGATGAAAACTATTAACGGGACTGCAATCAAATTTCACTCAATGATAGAAGGCTATGAGAGTAAGTACAGAATGCAAGAACCATAACTTTGTTTTCATTTAATTGAGAGCGATTACCCTTTGCAATTTTATATTGATAATTCTTGTCCGGAACATAACTCAAACACTACTAGACCCGAATGAAACACCACACAATGATAGAGGGCAATACGATGAAGTGAAGATTGCAATGACCATAACTCGATCTTCCTGGACAGTAGTGTTATTGGCCTTTGTAATTCTATACTACTAATGGAACTGAAATGAAACACAATGACAGAGAACAACAAGAGGATGTGGAAAATGCAAGAACCATAACGATAATTATGTTTATTTTATAAGAGTTATTGCCCTTTGTTATTTTATTCTTATTATTCTTGTCGGGTGCATAGCTTAAAAGCTGCTAATGGGACTAGAATGAAACTTCAAACAATGATAGAGGGCAATGAGAGAAAGTGCAGAGTGCAATAACAATAACTCTATAAGATTGAAGTTAGAGTTACTGCCTTTTGTAGTGTTATACTTACATTCTTTGTTCATGTTACTTTCTGCTTTATGTGCACTGATAAAACTTCCTTTAAACAAAGCATCCAATCATGAGTTCTACAGCTACATAGGAAATAACACTGCGGATATGGCTGTCTCTCAGACTGCTTCTTGTTGAAATTGTTGTTTGCCTTTAACTTCGAAGAGTTAATTTAAGGTTTTAACAGTTGTACCTTTTATTGGTTCTTGATGTTGAGATGATGGCATAGTGTTTTTGTATCCTGTGTATTGTTTAAGGGCCTGTGTCAGACCATCAGCAACGTTCTGCAGGTCACTGGCATCCACATTGTCTGAACATACGCGTTCCACCATCAGCTGACTCATTATCTGGATGTACGTTTATCTCGATAAATAATAATTGCTATTGTTTAAACAATTATAGGACTAAGTAGAAACTTGTTTCAATTTGTAGAAAGTGCGCTGACATTGAACGCAAACAGTACACCCTCTCGGCCTTATGTTATTAGTGTACTCCTACTCCTCCCCCTTCTAGTCCTAATGCTGCTGCT